>CABEEJ010001732.1:0-139370 GCA_901482245.1 Timema douglasi
CCAGGCAGTAGGGAGGGGTTATAGCGGCCGGTGCGAGTGCGGAGGAAAGATACAAGGCTGCCTGAGCAAGAGGTACAACAAGTTTACTCTAATTTTAAGTGCGTTCTATATGGGTTTTCTAAATTTATAACACCTGGACATGAGGTCATTTCATACCAAGGGTATGAAGGCCGTGAAGGGCTTGAACATTCACTCAATTGACAATATTAGTATAATATATTTTTTATGTATTTAACGTAAATTTTCTGAATCTACTGATTATTTCATCACACGGCTTTCAGAACAGATACACCATCCAGTCTCCCAGTAATGAATTCATCACCGTGAAAGCGGAAGCCCCAATTTAACACATGAAACATTATTGGTCATCATTGGTAATCAAACCCCGGTCCCTTATCTCAACCCTTAGTGCTATAGACTAGTACCATTAGAGGAACAGTAAGGTGTTTTATTCATTAAAAATTTAAATCCACGTTTGAAGTAATCTATTAATGATATTATTTATATGACTTGGATAATAATTGATTCTATAATATAATTTTTGCTATTCAGTGCATACAAATTATTTTGAATTTCTAAGTGAAAACGTTCTCGCTCGTCCTAACACTTGCCAAACTTCCTCCTCAACACCCACACATTAATAGTTAAGAGCTATAGATGCTTTTGTAAAGGATGTGGAGAGATATAGAGCATGTATGTACCAATGGATGTCTCCCTGGTAAAAAAAAAGTTGAAAATGTTTATGTAGCTATAAATAATAAAATACACTTATTCACATAGCATAATAACAAAAATGAGAACTTATTACACAATTAATTTTCTATCAAACCTATAAAAACTAAGGAGCAGCGGAATCCTAATTTAAAATACACTGATATTAAAATGAAAAAAAAAATCCTCAGTTACCCTAGAGAGTTAGGATATTCTGTGTTGTTTTATTTTGTTTACCTGTAGTTGTAAATCACTTCGTTTAAAGCATGTATTATCTCTTCCTCGGGCGCTTGTTTGTCGACGACCACTCCCATCCCCTTGGCCCGTAACATTCCTGCCACGTCTATTTGGTCTCCGAACACGGGCATAGCGACTATAGGTACCTCATGGTACACAGCCTCCATAACGCTCTGCTTGCCACAGTGAGAAAAGAACACACGCGTCTGCGGGTGACCTGACGCAACAATGGTATTTGTCAAGGGTTGGACATAAATTACCATGGATAAAATCCCATTCAACAAAATATTATATACACATATACCTTATGGTAGTAATTATTAAATGGCACTACCGCGTTTAGATAAGCTATCTGATCAAACCTCCCTTCAACATAGTCATTATTATATATATATAATTGGTTTATTTCAATGTCTTAAAGAACTATCACTTTTTTATTTAGGAAAAATACTGTACTCTCTAGAAAGATTGTTTTGAAACAAACATTGTTAATAACTTTTCAAAATACTCCCATGACTCTATAAACAATGATAACTTATTAAGTTATTGTAATTTTACCAATTATACCTTATCACTTAAAATATTTAAATTTATTATGTAACAAACCAAATATTGAAGAACATTCTCAGCCATTTTTGTCTAAACACTGTTTTTACAGATACATTAACTTAATAGTTTTCCAAAATATGTTATTTTTAATCGTTTCAAAGTCCAGTCTTACATAATTGAAATTTTTCCAATCCAAGGAGAGATAGTTCAATCTATAGATGTAAAATCCAATGTATTGCTTGAAATCAAAAACTACGGTACTTTACTGTTTTAACTAGGCCTGAATAAATTATTATTAATAATTTTTTAAAAACCTCTTTTGAGCAGTCCATTTTTTCAAGAAAATGAATAATTTTGATAACCGGAAAAGTATAAAGATATATACAATCATACGTTACAAAATAATTTGAGTGACTAAATAACAGCAAATTATGGTAATAATAAAAACGTGGCACTCGGAATATCTCAGGAGAAAACCATTTTTATCGTACCGTTTAAAATATTTGCATTTTTTAAGTATGCGACTGCCTTTATTTGTATTCAATACTTTATGTTATCATAATCAACAACAAGAGAAAATAATATGATCGTTGTAGCTCGACACCAAAACAAGCTTCACATGGATACTCGATGAATATTTGAGACAATTTTGGAGCTATCTTATAATTATTGGTGGGAATTATTAAAGTAAAAAGATGGTTGTACTCCTCTCACCTAAGATGTCTTGTTGTGGTAGCCAGGAAACGATCATTACATTCCCTGGAACCTCCATATCTATTTCCCCGTGATATTTGACGATTACTCGTTGTTCCAAGTGTGAGAACGTTTTTAAGAAACGTTTCAGTATCTCTTTGGGGACCCATGATGGGTCGAATGTAGCGCCCAGCGAGAACAAAATGACGCCAGCCTCACCAGATCCTCTGACAAACAGTTCCATGATCTGAACGGGTGTATACATATATTAATACTTGTTTTACTGTCATGTGAACCAGTGTATAAAGTGGTATATTATAAAATGTGTACACTGTACAACAAGCGCATACAGAAATAATACATTATATTAATCTTAAAATTTACTTTCCAGTAAGACCTACCAACAACTCATTGATGCAACATTTTAAACAAAGTGGAAATGTGTTTATTATTTAACAAAATAGTTACAATTAGTATATAAAAAAATAAAGATTAGTGATAACTGATTTTTTTTATTAATTCTTACTGACCCAATATCGAATAAAAACTAGAAAGTAGTTTAATTGGTTTTATTAAGTTTATAGTTAAATAATTTTTGACCTGTTCCAGTGGCCGCATGGTTTAAGGTGTCATTATCGTGTTAGGATAGACTGCCAATGATAGGGAGGCAATGGTTTGAATCCCGGTCAGGTACATCAAGGGTGAATTTTCCAAAATAGTTTTTCAGTTTCCCTCCACACAAACGCACGAATACACATCTGCTAAATTCAACCTTTCTCATCCCTAACTCATTAGCGTAATTAGTACGTGCGTATAGCCTGCACAC
This sequence comes from Timema douglasi, assembly GCA_901482245.1. Classification (NCBI taxonomy): domain Eukaryota; kingdom Metazoa; phylum Arthropoda; class Insecta; order Phasmatodea; family Timematidae; genus Timema; species Timema douglasi. The sequence goes on from CABEEJ010001732.1 coordinate 3,017, forward strand.
TTAAACAAGTAGTAAGACGTGGTGTGAATAAAATTCGAAGGCAGGTTTATACTCCTTTGTTTTCTTGGTAGCACTGTACAGAAATAATAATAATAAAATACTCTATCGTTAATTTCAACTTTATTATTGTTTTCCTAAAAATAAATGTTGGTAGTAAGATTATGATCTCTTTTAATAGTAATTATATGCTTATTGCCAAAATTATTTATAATAGATGTTTCTGATTAAATTTACGTATTTTGTCAATAGCACAAGATAAAATTACTGATGTATGTATATACATATATATGTGTGTGTGTAGTGTGTGTGTGTGTGTGTGTGAATTTGATGAGGTCCATTGGTGATTATACCTAATTGTAGAAATAAGCTTTGTTCTCCTAATTTGTTACTTTATATTCTGTCCTTGTTTGTCTCTGAATGTATATTATTAGTATAGTATGTACTTGATAGGATAAATCATATGAAATTAATCGAGTATCGAACCTCTGGAAGTCTTCGAGCTGGTCTACACTGCATACACCCCACAGGGATCACGTTTGGAGGCAGTGGTCTGGGGTAATCCAAACTGTGATCGACGTTAGCCAGCACCCCGGACAGGTTGGAGAGCAGCAGGGTGGGGTGCGGGGTCCCCGGGAAATGTTTCTGGATCAAGTTGTTGGTTATGAACATCTGCAGTCTCATGACAATCGTTCCTAGCAACTTGTAAAGGGCGTTCTTCATCCGCTGATAGAAGTTCATATCATCCGTCAGTCCAGACATGAAGCTCGGACTTATGGGGGAAAACTGAAAAATAATTAAGCTTGTTTTGTTTATCTCTGCTATCAGCAGCGACGCGGATCTCTGCACTATCAGCTTTTACAATTGCAACTATTTATCCATGTGCAAGAATCCCTACCTCGACAACATTATAGCCTCTTAACCATCCTGAAGTTTACACAATGGCGCAATTTAGTTGTTCTATAATATCAACTTAAATAAATAGATCACGGCTCCAACGAGAACAAACTAAAATGTATTATTTATGTATTAATCTTTATTTCGATTGATACTTTACAATTCATAGTCAGGCATGTAACTAAAAGGGGACTTAGACCATCCCCCCCAAAAAAGAATTCTAACTAACAGCATACTACATTAGTTAAAATTAAAGTATAGCTTTTCAAGATGGTAAATAAAAAATAAAGATATGCTAGGTATTCTAGCTAATAGCCTACTAAATTTAATTAAAGCCAAAGTGCACCTAAATTCAAGATAGTAAATAAAAAATAAAGATATGCTATTCTAGCTAATAGCCTACTAAATTTAATTAAAGCCAAAGTGCACCTAAATTCAAGATAGTAAATAAAAATGAAAGATATGCTATTGTTAAGTTTAGTGAGAACTTGTTCTTACCGATGTAAGTGCCATGCCCGCTGCGTAGTCAGCCTCTCCGCCATTAAGGGGTAGGGCCCAGTATCCCACGACAGGAATCCCCAGCTGATAGGCGAAGGCCAGACCACACTCGTTTGTGAACAGATCTATGACTGCTAGACGGATATTCTGCCTCTTCAGCCGTGTCAGAAGCACGGAGTCACCTAGTAGCGTGTCACACAGAGCTATCATTGTCCTGGAATGGCGACAAACACCGTTAGATATACATTCAATATAATGAACCTGACGCCTGCCCTGTGGCAAACCTGAACACGTCCGGCGTGATCTTGTGCGTAAGGTAGCCCTCTAGTTAGTTTGCGGGTACAGATAAGGAAATGACAGATACTCAGCCTTACGATAGTTTCACTGCGCTCTTTGAGGTAGGTTTAGACCTTGAGCACTGGGGAGTGCAATTTGCAGTACTAAGTAATAACAGTACTTACAAGTAAAACAACTCAATTTCAAATTGTGTGTTGTAAATTCTATAAGCTGGAGAATAAGTTTCCAGGGTTGGCGATCCAAACACAATAGTCCAGTTACCAGCAACGTTATCTTTGTAATTTGCAGTCTAAATAAGCTCATTGCCGGGGTTGGTTTATGGAAAGGGAGTGGAGCCCCTAACTGAACCTAGCTTTGTGAAAGGCGGTTTATTGACACTAAAAGCCCATTTTGGTCTGCTCTCTTATAAAACCATCTTTAAAGGAAACTGTTTTTAAAAATGTTTGCTTGATGGCGATGTTGTCTTTTGGGAATGCACGTAATGAGTCTCGTTTTGAAGGACTAGTTTAGTTTAGTTTATTTAGACATAGTTAAAATAAAAACATTACATTAGTACTACAATCAGTCAATACAATTTAGATAAACAACAAAAAAGTTCTTAGAATAATAACCTTAACAAAAAAATATATATATATTCAACTAAGTGAAAAGGGACAACCTGAACATTATCCTAGACCTAACCCCAGTACCTATTTAAAAAACTGGGGCGTGCTACCCTTCTTAACTTGAAGGACTCAAGCTCTCCCAATGAGCGCTGTCATTTTAACCTAAAAGATTTGATTCACCTGAAAGCGTCTGGCGGGATTTTGTGAGGCAGGTGGCCGTGCTCCCATAAAACGTCCAAGGGCATGTCGAACCTTCCTTGCAGTTCCCGACTGATGTAAGGGTGCCGACCATCCCTGTTGTCCACCGAGAGCGTGATGAGGCTGATGTTGGGGTGGTTGTTTGGGATGTCCACAGTGTTGGCGAACTTGACGTAGGTGATGTGATGTCCCCTGGCTGTGGCCAGATGCTCGGCTAGACCGCGGAGCTGAACTTCATGACTGCCGCTGTACAAAGGGTGGAGAAAGAGGATCCTGGAGGACAGACACGGCACCACCAGAAGACCGAGCACTGCGCATGCCCCGCATAGCTCCATCACTGCTCCAACATTACAATTTAATATATGTGTCACTACCCTTAGGGCCATTCGCATGTTTACACTAATGGGGATTCGAACTCACCGTCACCGGCTACCAGATTAAAAGAGACTACACCTTATCCTTCATGCGAACCTAATTGGGCTGTTAAGTATACACCAGATCCTCTAACTTACGGGAGTTTTGCAGCGCAGGTTGAGCCCATCAACACCGGGGTTCGCTAGTGTCAATAATCACTGTTAAAACATTTCCAAATGTTCAGTTGAAATGACTCACTTTTATCATGTTAGTCATAAAGGAACCATTATAATATTGATGGACAATCTTTTGTGAGATAGGATAACGTGAAGAACAGGTTAGGACGTTCTACCTGAACCCAACTTTGTAGAAGTTGGTCGATTGCCTCTGGAAGGATCTGTATGTCATTTCTTTAGTAAAACCATGCTTACAATTAGCTATTTTTTAAGCCCCTTGATGGCACCTAGCGATACTCGTGTTGAAGGACTCAAGCTCTCCCAATAACCGCCGCCATTTTAACATGGAGGCTGTGGATCTAGTGTATGTTTGTATGTGTCCGAGGTACAATGGGAGTAGGCCTATGGTCGATAATTGTAAGGCTGTAAAGGTATATTGCGTCCATCTCACCACAGCTTTAGATCTCGGCCAGGGCCGTCCAGAGTATTCAGGGGTCCTGGTCCTGGTCCTGGTACAATGGAGTTTGAGGGTCCCCCTTTCGCTCAAATAAAATTGTTATTTATATCTATACACCCGTTCTGGTGGCTGGTTGGTCTAAGGCGTCAGTCTCGCAATAGACTTGGCTGCCGATGATGAGGAGATTGAGGTTCGATTATGGTTGGGTGTAATGAGAGTGGTTTTCCTAAATGGTTTTCCACTCTCCTTCCACACAAATTCGGGTACGGTTCATATGAATTCATCCTTCCTTATCCTTAAAAAAATATTAGAATAATTAGTACATAAGCTTATATATAGCCCGAACGGATAGTAAGACGTGGTGCTAAAAAAATATGCTCTTGTTTATTTTTATTTACACTATGTGTAAACTATGTTCATGAAAAAAAAATCCCTTCAATTATTAAGATATCGTACATCACTCGTATGTTTACAAGTAAGCAGCCCCCTTTGATAAAGCTGGGTTTGAAATAAGCAAAAAATTAATCTGGGCAAGCTTCCTCATTAAACCCCACCTCAGATACCCTATCTGATTGATATGGACAGGAGAATGGCGCGATGTGACAAGGAGATAGATGCATTCTATCGAGTCTTGGTAATAGAATATCAGTAATGTTCACTGAGTAGAGGAGTAGACTACAGACAGGTCAATTGGGCTCTAGTTTGATTCCAGGCCTAAGGAATTAATTAGGATTTGTTTTTTAATGCAGATTAGCGGTCTTGTTTTTTTTTAAATTGTATTTGTCGTGTGGTAAAGTTAGGATGAGCTGCTAAAAGACCGTGAGGCATTAAATTAAGTTTATAAACAAAGTTAAATTATTAGGTAGAATATTATACAGTTTTTAATTTAAAATTTGAATTTTTAATATCCATAAAATTTTTGCAGCTCAACGAATACTTCTGCTCATGAGCAATCTCTCCAAAAGTTTGGTTGAAATATAGATCACTCATACGCAAAAGGTATAAGAAACAAACAGAAGAAGCCCATATATATATGAACAATTATTATAGTTCATTTGAGCCCCACGTGAAACCAAACCAGGGTCTCTCCTTTCAGAAGTACAAGCAATATAGTCCAATTTTCATAGAAAGTTCCTTTCCAGATAAAAAAAATTACTAGTTTATGTGATCTGCATATGTCACTTTTGATAGATATCATCAACACCAATAAAGTACATAATTACGCAATAAGTTATTATTGTTGACCGTAAAAATATATGATTGTACCGTATTTTTGTGAACTACCCTTCTTATGAAAATTGTACTGTTCAAGAGTTTCACTCACCGAGGATACCAGAGCGGAGCGGAGTTGGAAATGAAACGTTGTGTCCCACGAAGGTAATACTTTATGTAGAACGTGTGCTGTAACACAACACTCCATAGCAAACTTCCGATTCATTGTTTTGTGTGATTAGAAGGTTGCCAAGGACGATGGACCGTCTACACTTGACGTTTAGAAAATACAGTATTTTATAAACACAACAAGTGCTGTTGTGTCGACTTATTAAGCGAATAGAATATTGAAAACCAAATTTTCACCCCGGCATTTAAGATTTATTAAATGAATATATAGGTAAGGGCCTACTTTGTTTAGCTTCAATTTAAACTTGATGCATTGAAGAAATGTGGGAGTGAACACGAATTATTAAGATCCGTATTTTTATTGTTTTTATAACTAGATAAAACTCTTTTAGCCAAACTAAAAATAAAAAGGCTTCAATAGAAACTATATGTCTTTCCTTCAAAAAGAGTAATACCAACAGGTCTTGAATATCTCTCAGGGGTATCAAAGAATTCAAACATGACATTTTATCTTAATTTAAAAAGTTTATGTTTAAAACTGCGCTATGCTCATTACAAATCTTCAAGAACTGATTAGATTAACTTAATGTTTTTAGGAAACTAAACTAAACGTACCTATCTGATGAGGCCTTTTTTTAAATTTGTCAAAAGAGGGTTTTGTTATAAAAACTGAAAACATATTTACCTTAACTAGCGTTCACTTCCACTCCACCTTAAATGCAGGAATACATGTTTAATAACTACAGTTGGATGATACAGGGTGGCCCACGGAAAAGTATCCCACCTCCTATATCCAGCAGGCACCTCACTCTGAATTGGAGGAGGTCAATCCCCTTCCACCCATATGGTGACATGAAGAATGAGTCGATAAAGCTTTAGACAAGCAGTTCACTTGCTCATTCTTCATGTAACAATATGGGTGGAAGGGGATTGACCTCCTTCAATTCAGAGTGAGACACCTGCTTGATATAGGAGGAGGGCTACTTTTCCGTGGGCCACGCTGTATATTGCAACCTTGTAGCTAGCCATACATAAATCTAATTGCAAACGACTGCTGAAATATTATAATACGTCAGTCAATGGCACGTGTTAGTGAACATATGAGTGACACTTCCTACAATCATTTGTAGACCCGCCATAGTTAGGGTCAGAATCGTCATTGGAACAACTTTATTCGACCGCGGTTTTAGATTTACTTTTTAATGTATTCATACATTCAGTTTTGATATGCGTAGTATAATATTCAATAGTATCTTGTCAACGTTGGTTACTCTACATTTTTTAGGTTGGAAAAAAGGTTATTTAAAAAAAGATACGATTATAGATGTGAGGCTAGCGATAAAGGATCTGATCCCCGACCTCAGGAGTGTGGGGTGATTCTTTCTAATTATATTCTCAAAGTTTTTATAATTATTGTATTCACAGGTAACACCAGGGTGAACACAATTATTTTTTAATTACAGTTTAGGGCCCTAAGAGACGAGCTGGTTCACTAGAGCCGATGCCTTGAGATAAATAGATCCGCGATGCTCGCGCTTGTTAAGGTAAATATATTCACCAAAAGAGCGAGAGCGCATTCTCACTCAATAATCATCCAGTGAGTATCGCAGGGCCGTAACTACCACCGGGGCAGTGCCCCCGAGCATAGAGCCCCCCCGAGCGAGGAGGATTTTTTTTTTTTAATATTTCGAACGAAAGCAGACCAAAGCTTTAATCAAATGCATATCGTCTCAATATTTTTAAATCTCGCTGTTTTTCAAAGTGTGTTGTAATACTATTGTATTTTTTATGTGACTGCATTGACCCAGTGTAATTGTAAATTAATAATTTGTAATATAACTTTGTAAATATTTTACCTTAAGGCTACCGCTTACCTTAGTCATAGTGCATGATTTTATATTAAATTCAGAATTAACTTCATCGGATCAAAAACGTCCAATAACTAACAACACACATCAACAAGAATTATTAAAAGAAAGCGGNACATCATTATCTGTTGCCCCGGAGCCACAACTCCTCTAGTTACGGCCCTGAAGTATCGGTTAGCAAGCGAGCAGACATTAGCTCGCTCGTGTTCAAAATAGATCGGAGGGTTGGTGATACAAAAAAAAAAAAGTTCTTGTTAGTTTAGTGCGGGTGGTGATAATTGTATGATTGAGATGCTTGTGGTGCAGTTCAGTGCAGATTTTTATTTTTAAATACTGAATTATTAATTTTCTTGTAAGTATATAGTTATTGATTTATTCGTCTAATTAAAGTACTCAATTACATTATTTATTTACAGTTGTACTTATTTATTTTCGCAATGGAATAATCAAATAAAAACGTTTTAAAACTGATAGATGCCTGTTTAATAGAACTTTGCTGTACCATACTATAAAAATAAGCATAAGAAAGAGGATGCTTGGACAGGGTTAGCAAATATGGTGGATACTGAAAGCCCAGAAATTATTAAGAAGATTCAATCATTGCTTGCTTCATTTAGAAGGGGAGAACAGAAACTCAAACTTACTTCAGGATTGGCACTGAAGAAGTTTATAGCACAAAATGGTTTGCATTCGTAAGTTTACTCTTCTTCTTCTTATTATTATTAGCACCGCGTCTTACTACCCGTTCGTGTATACACTTTAAGTACTAATTACTCTAATGGATTAGGAATTGGGAAAGTTGAATTAGAGGAAATGAACCCGCATTTGCGTGGAGGGAGAGTGGAAGGGAGAGTGGAAAACCATTTAGGAAAAACTACCCCCAGTTCACCCGACCGAGATTCGAACCTCGATCTCCCCGTCCTCAGCAGTTAATCTCAACACGACAAGCGCGTTAGCCAACTACGCCGCCGAGGCGGGTATTTACTCTTCTTAAAAGATACAAATAAGCCAACGCAAACACAGGATGCAGAAATGTGTGTAAGTACCTGCACAAAGTAGCTTATTATTTAGATCAGCCATATTCAATTCATAAACAGCTAGACCGGATTGCTCGCTATCAAACGACGGATCAACTGCGAACAAAAACATAATATTCGCTCCGGCATGGACGCAAGGTAAGTAATCCAAAGGTACACGAGCTAATGTTTGGTCTTGTTCGCTCTTTTGGTGAATAGCTGCCTTAGCAAAACACAACTGCTGGTCAGTCAGGCTGCCATGCTAGCTATTGCAGTTTAGAAGGCGAGAAATGGGGGTATGTAGAAAATTGTGGGTACACACTATAAGTTCAAGGTTGGAGGATGACTGTTTTAATTTTATTTATTTTAATATGAAGATAGAGAATACGATGTTACGGTTCTCACTTATTTCCTCACGTCAACAACTTATTTTGATGATATTTTAAATGGTTCGCTGCAGAAGAAAGATACTAACATGAGAAGCTGTGTACCCGCTGTGGAGAGTGGCTGTCACACTAAGGTACAGTAGCCCCACGGCTTCTTTGGTGCTGACTCACAGCTCACAGCTGACTTTTGACAGTCAATATTTAGGTATATACCTACATTTTGACTGTCAGAAGTGACAGCTGTTAAACACATGTTTTTGCAGATCATATGGTTCGGCGTAGGTATACATAATTTGTTCTGGTAACTTTTCAAAGTCGTCAGTCAGCACCAAAGAAGCCACGGGGCTACTGTATATCTTATCTACCGCTAGAGAGGTGGTGACAGCTATAGCCTGATTTTGGTTGGAAGAACTTTAGAGAAAATTCAAACATATTCCTTTGCGGCCAACATCGATTACATTTTACCATATTATTTGTGTTATTGTATAGGTATTGATAACATCTATCAAAAGTGACAACTGCATATAGCATAACTTGATGTATGGATACATAAAAATTGTTTTAGTGACTTTAGTAACTAACTTCTACTGTTATTCCTACAAAAATTATACTATAGAATAAGGTTCTTTATTGCAAACATTGCCTGAAAGTAACTAATTTAAACCTATTAGGAAATAATTGTTAATTTCTTAGTAATACAATATTATCAATAATTATTTCCAAAAAGGTTGACATTAGTTACTTTCAGTCAATATTTGCAATAAAGAACCTCCTGATAGCTGTCACTTACCTGCACTCCCACCGTAGATGGGGTGTAGGTTAGAATTAGGTTTTGGACAAATAAAAAAAGATCGCCATAAAATGGCTATGCAATCAAAATACCGGAAATTATTATTTTTAATTCCGTTTGGTTACTGTAAAAATTAAAGCGATTATAAGTATATTAAGAACACAATAGGAATAGTAGTTTAGAAAATACAAGAATATTGTTTTATGCTAAGCATTGAAACAATTTTACTACACTATTGTATGGATATAGATAGAACCTATCAAAAATGACATTAAATCTCTCTGTATCGAAGAGGATACCTTTTCCCCCATCCCCAACATGTAAAACTTGAAACAAGGCTCTTTCCGGTATGAACTTCAGCTTACGCGCGTTCGTCTATAGGGGCCCCAAATCCTTAACTTTCACAGATTTAAGCTACGCGGATTCGAAGACACGCGTTTGCGGTACTTCTACTTACGACTACCAATGCCATCTATTCAAGCGCCATTTTATTAAATATATTAGGTGGTGTCCAAGAAAGTTGATGCATAACTTTAAGTGTGAATTTTGTTTATTTCTACCTTGAGTGTAAGTTGTGGCATTTTAGTGAACCTACACTTACAAATTAAAAGTAGAAAATACTTATTTAAGCATCATTCGACATGAATGCCAGGCCTCCACCGTGGTTCGAATTTCACGTTAAACTGTAGGTCCTCCATTTCATCTCACAATCACCCTACCATTACACATTAGCGTGAGTGCGTATAGCCCGAACGGGTAGTAAGACGCGGTGCTAATAATAATAATAATAATAATAATAATAATAATAATAATAATAATTCAACATGAGTGTTTTTTTTAACTTGCATGGAAACCTTTTAAATGAATTAACCGCGTAGCTCGATAACTTACTGAACTACCTGCAGCTAATTAGAAATATTACCGTCCCCTCGATTTCAAGTCTCAATTCTTATTGATTATTTTAAACGAATATATATAGTTTACTTAAACTTTTTTTTTAATGTTTAGTGTGAGTTGAACCGATAGCGTTCTCAAAAACCATTGAAACATTTATTTTTCTCTAATTCCAATATGTATTGCAAGTAAACAATGAATTTGTGTATCTACCCTTTATATTATTAATTCGACGTTTTCTTGTACAAGTTTTTCTTTTGCCTTTAAGGAAATCTAATTACCGTAGGTATATTATTGAACGTAAACGTGTAGCCAGAACGGACACGAAGACGTGGTGAAAAATAATAATAACTGAACCGTATATTTCAAATGTATTGTGATTCCAATAATATACGCAGCTTAGCCTGTGAGATTCGTCAATTTCAAATTGTATTCCCATTAATTTACATCAAGATATTAAAGATTTTAGAACCTAATTATTGTTGAAATATTTATAAAACTTGTAAATATTACGTGTAACATTAGGTATAGGTATGTGTCAATCAATAGCTCTTTAAAAGTAACACAATATCTTGAGATCGGAAGTGCTCGGCAGTAAACTGACGCGTCCCTATGATTGCGTCATCCAGCAAGTCTTGTGTAAACTAGAGTCTGCGACGATTGTAGACAGGCGACCAACAAAACAGTGTCAATATTAGTTAAAACTTGTCTTCGTTCTCTAAAATATTATTCCAATCCATCATCACGTTAGCCAGTTTGTGAAATAACTTGATGCGTCGACTCTTTGTGCCACGCAAATAACGTGTATCAATATTAGCACTGCCATCAAGGTTTTTTGTTCAGTCAGGACGTAGGAGGGTGGAGTACCTATGTAGCCTATTTTGTTGAGATACACAAGTAAACATGGTTTTGTTTTGTTTTCTGGTAGGAAAACCAGCCTGATTTTAGTTCAGAAAGTGGTGCCAAAGCCATAACAACTTGTATAGCTTACCCAAAAGGTAACTTTTATAAATACACGTCAGGCACGGCTCATTGAAATCCACTGACTTTCTGCTGTTTTACTAAATTTGATAGTTAAGTTTATTATAGCCAGACAAGATAAGTCCTGCTAGCTTCAAGACGTACAAAAATAAACTTAGATTATGTTTTTTCTCCACAATTTCCTTTTCTAGTTCAGTTAAACCCAATATTATGAACTACAGTAGCCCCATGGCTTCTTTGGTGCTGACTGACAGCTGACAGCTTTGAAAAGTTACAAGACCAAATTATGTATCCCTACGCCGAACCATATGAGCTGCAAAAACATGTATTTAGCAGCTGTCACTTCTGACAGTCAAAATTTAGGTGTATACCTAAATGTTGACTGTCAGAAGGCAGCTCTGAATTGTCAGTCAGCACCAAAGAAGCCATGGCGCTACTGTAGTTGAACTACCCGGCGTCCCAGTAGAAATGGTCTTAGTTTAATGAGTGTACGTGGAAGATAACTTTAAATTTTAAATCTCCTGCTTCGAGGTGCATTTTCGTTTATAGGGGCTAATAATATTTTAAATGTCTGACCTCTGCATGCGGTATATATAACGTGATACTCATGATGACATACAAACAAACTATTTATTTTATCAATATAGAAGATAGTATGATTCTTTACATCTATAAAACACCCATTCAAATATAGGATGGGGAGGTCCAGGTTCGAGCCTCAGCCAGGTGCACTAGAGGTGGTTTTTCACATATGATTTAACATTGTGGTTTCACATCCTCTTTCAACTACAATGCGGGAGCATTTTCTTTAATCTACTCTTCAAATCCCAGCCTAAGTCGTGGTGGCCGAATGGTCTAGTGCGTCACTCTTTCAATAGGGTAGATTGTTTATGACGGGAAAATTGTGGCTTGATTCCCAGTAGGTGGTATTGAGTTTTAATTCTCCCTACACACAAATGCGGAAATACTTCCTCCATTTTCAACCTTCCTCATTCCTAAGCCGATATTATGTTTATGCTGGTGATAAAAAGACGTGATGCAAAAAAAAAAAAGTTGTGTTTAACATTGATAATAAACTTACTACTTTTTTTTAGAATTTAGGCCTACTGCCTGTTCAGGTTATACTCAATATGTACTAATTACGCTAATGAGCTAGGGACAAAGACGTTTAATTTAGAGAAAGTGTGCCCGCATCTGCGTGGAAAATCATCTAGGAAAACTACCCTCAGTATATTCGACAAGGATTCGAATCCCAATCTCCCTGTCATCGGCAGTCTATTCTATTGCGCGAGTTATGCCTTAGCCTACGCAGCCACCGAAGCAGGTGATTTAATTCACTTAACTGAATGTATGAACGTTATATTAAATGGATTATAAAAATGAATGTTAACATTTAGTTACGTACTTGTATTTTTTTTTTACATCCATTAGTGTTTCCAGCCTATGGCCTGGGTCAATTTTTTTCATCCAAGTCAAATATTTTCCACTGCCGGCTTGCTAGGCCTATAATTCGTGGAATAAGAGTTTGAAACAATTTAAGAAAAAAACACTTTCAGTACATCTGGCTGGGATTTTAACGTTGACCTCCTTAAGACTGGAAAATCAGATTAATTAATTAGCTTTACCTTTAGACCTTACTCCCACCAACGCGAGCGGTTTCTTGCCTGTAAGGAGGGTTGCCTAGTTGAAATGCTCCCCCCCCCTGATCTATAGAACTCTGACGGCCGAGGTTGAATGTTCAGTACAATTTGCTATTGTAAGTGGAGTTATGTTTCACTTTATTTATATAATGTATTTAAAAGATTATCTTAAATCCTATGGAAAATAAAATTTTAAAAATATATACCTTGACTAAATTGGGTGTATACCTTTTATTGTATTTATTGTTCGCGTGCAATGCTCACTTAACATGTTATAGTTTCAGTACTGAAAGGTTCCCCCCTCCGCCTCCATATAAATCCACAATATTCACGATTTCTAAAAATAAAAATCAAGCTTAGTCTTCATTTCGTTCCAAGGACTGGTAACTATGTCTACACATCAATAATAACGATTTTGATAATCAAAACAATCATGTAATAATTGACTTGTGTCCAAGTAACTTGGTTAAGGAAAACGTCGCTATCACATCGCTCTATTCGTGTATTATTTTGCATGAGCCATCTGGATAAACCAATCCATTGATAATTAAAATGCGCGTTTGGATGAATACGAAAGAGGCCTGAGTTTTGACCGAGTCTAATGACGCCGCGTCATCGTCTTGCCCTGTGGCTGTGCGTTACCCTGCATTTCAGCCAGGCCACGCAAATCTCAGAGGACGATCAAACCTCCCCCAACGTGTCGGTCCGGAACATCGCCGAGAACGCCGCCCTAGGGATGTTCCCTTGGGTGGTGAACTACAAGACCACGTTCGGCTCGATGAATGTAAACGTGGGGGACCACTGCTCCGGGACCATCATCGATGCTTCCTGGGTGCTGACCGCCGCCCACTGTCTGGACGTGAGGCACAAACCGTCGGGCTACACGGTGCACGCAGGGGTGGTCGACTCCTCCGAGGAGGGGAAAGACCCCGGCCCCCGATACCGGCAGGTCCGGGTGGTGTCGGCCGTGTACAGACACCCCGAGTACAACGACAAGGCGAGGAGTGTGGGGTTCGCCACCCGCAACTCCCAGTACTTCCTCTACAACATCGCGCTGCTCTACTTCGATAAACCGTTCGACGTGCTCGGGGCCTACGTGACCAGCATCGACGTGGCGGAGATGCCGACTGATGTGGACGTCGAGATCAGCAGTTACAATCTCGCGCTGCAGTGTTTCGTCGTGGGCTGGGGCAGCTGGGTCGCCTCCAAAGATGACGACGACAATTCCATTGTGGACGAGAATAAGCTGAAAGTAAACCACATTCACAAGGTCTTACCGAGGTGGGAGGGGGGTCAACTCCCCCTCTAAAAGTATTGTTATGACGTATTCCTCCTTGTAGTCCTCCTCAATGCCAGTAGCTGATTGGAGAAAGATCACATTCATAGCCCCTACAACCAGGGGCGAAGGAACAGGGCACCTCGGAGCCCACCAGAATCCTAAAAATTGCGATGGGCGCCGAAGGTACCGGCCCGGAGACAATTAATGATTAGGCTAATTATTTAGTTTGGATCAAAGCAGTTTCCACAAAAATTTCATTGCTCAAGGGTTCTACTGTCGGTAGGATAACCTAATTTATGAATGTGTCCAACTTAATTCCCGGGTTCATCCCAAGTTCATTTTGGCCCATTTAGTATCTGGTGGTAAAGGCGTACCCTCATCGCGAGTGCACGCCAAAGACCAACACCACCAACCTGCTGATGGTGTGCGTGCTGGGACAAGCCACTGGCAACAATGTATCCGCGCCGTGCAGTGGGGACTCGGGGGGCCCACTCGTCTGTCGCAAGGATGATGACACCACCTGGGAGATGGTGGGGCTGTCGTCATGGAATGATGAAGGCATCATGTGCAATAGCGCGTCCAGGTAGACCACAGAACAATAGTTTCTAATGAACTGAGAGGTGCTAACATGTTTTACAGATATGATGTACAACAATGGACCAACCAGAAGTTTTAGTTTTTAATCCACGTTTACTCGTGGGATCTTGATTTTAGTCTGTTATTCAAGGGGTCATGGTTTCAATCCAAGTTTTTTTAAAGGGTCATGGCTCTATTTGGTGATTACTCTTGTGGGTTGAAGTTTTAAACAAAAATTTATTGCGGGACCCTGTTCTAATTTAATCTGAAGCTTCTCACAGAGTGCTAATCCGTGGTTTCTTGAGGTATAATATAGAGGTTTTCCGTTACACTTTTACTCTCTAATGGGTTTGCAATTTAAATCAAATTTATAAATAAATCTTTGATAACTTGCGAATGACCCGCCTCGATGGCGTAGTTGGCTAACGCGCTAGTCGTGTTGAGCTCGACCGCCGAGGACGGGGAGATCAAGGTTCGAATCTCGGTCAGGTGAACTGGGGGTGGTTTTTCCTAAATGGTTTTCCACTCTCCCTCCACGCAGATGCTGGTTCACTTCCTCTAATTCAACCTTCCCAATTCCCAATCCATTAGTGTAATTAGTACTTAAATCGTATAAACTGAACGGGTAGTAAGACGCGGTGCTAAATAATAATAATAATAATAATAATAATAATAATAATAATACTTGTGAACATCTAGCCAACTGCGCATGCACAAATTTGACCTGGTGTATGAAGAGTATAATTTATAAATATTTTCGTCCAATGAAAAAGTTTAATCTTCTTGTCCATTAGGTGGAGATGCTTGATTTTATTACTTGTTCAGGTTATGTACAAATATGTAAAAATTAAGCTAATTAGTTAGGGATAGGGACAGTTTGATTTAGAGGAAGTGTACCCACATTTGCGTGGGAAACCATTTAGGATAAACCATGATCAGTGCAGAATAATGACCATTTTTAGAAATTTTAAATTATTATTATTATTATTATTATTATTATTATTATTATTATTAGCACCGCGTCTTACTACCCGTTCGGGTTATACGCACTTACGCTAATGTGTAATGGTAGGGTGATTGTGAGATGAAATGAAGGACCTACAGTTTAACGTGGAATCCGAACCACGGTGGAGGCCTGGCATTCCCCACATTCACAAGNTGAAATGGAGGACCTACAGTTTAACGTGGAATCCGAACCACGGTGGAGAACTGGCATTCCCCACATTCACAAGATGTCTTGTCAGAGGTGAAGGAAGGGTTTGGTAATCAGATAAATCTGTGCCGGGAATTTTAAATTATTTTTTATATTATTGTATTGCTTTGGATGCATTTGCATTTTACAGTAATTAAATTTTCAAATTTTCACATGGAAAAAACTAATGGATTCCGCTTGGTTGGACATTGAAACTAAACCCCCAACACAAACGAGTCCTGGCTGAGCCAGTGGCGACAGTCAATATTAAATAAAGGCTTAGATTAGCATATGCCGACACAAAATGTAAATGTCAACCAAGGCTGATATACTCTCCCCTTCATCTCTCAAAAAGGCTATCTGAAAATTTAAAGGCGTGTGATCTACTGTAGAGAGTCAAACAATTCAGTAAACAGTAGTGGTTCTAGCTGAATTTTCCTAGTTTTTGTAAAAATAAAGAAAGTAGAGATTTAGCATATTAACTACACCATAATCATTATTATTAGCACCGTGTCTTACTACTCGTTCGGGTTATTCACACTTATGCCAATGTGTAATGGTAGTGTGATTGTGAGATTAAATGGAGGACCTACAGTTTAACGTGGGATCCGAACTACGGTGGAGGCCTGGCATTCCTCACATTCACAAGTTGTGATTAATACACATCTTGTCAGAGGTGAAGGAAGGGTTTGGTAATCAGATAAATCTGTGTCGGGACCAAGGATTGAACCCCGGACTCCCAGTACAGAAGTCTGACACCTTACCCCTAGATTACCAGGTCAACTTGCACCATAATCCTTCCAGTAATGATGTGAATAATCTTTCCAAAACATTAATAAAAATAATTAAAAGCCTTAAATCAATTATCTATCAGTGTTATGAGCACAGAGATTCTAGTAAATCATATTAAATACTAATATTGTATTAACAGTTCTTTACTAACCTAATCGCATCAGTGGTCGCATGGTCTTATGTGTCGCTCTTATTTTAGAATAGATTACCATTGATTGATTGATCAATCGAGTGTACTGAGAGTGTTTTTCCTTAAATTGTTTATCTCTCCTCCTTCATGTAAATGTGGGTATATTTCTTCTATACCTTTAGCCTTCTCATCCTTATTCCCTTAACATAATTAATTTATGTGTATAGCTCAAATGGATTACAAACAGCAGTGAAAAAATTTATTTATTTATTAATAACTTATCAGTTGTAGCATATTTCCTTTTTTTTTTTAAATTTATATACCAGTTGTTTGACATGTTCTTTGCAAGAGCAAGCGGGTAGGCCGCATCAAAATTATATCAAATTAGGATTTCAACATTCAGTTACCAACCTTTTTAAAGTTTCTCCTTGTGCAATCTTGAACTAACTATGGAAATCCCAAGGCAATCATTGCAATTGCTAAATTAAAATAATTTAAGCTTTTAAAATAAATCTACCAAACTGGGTGCACAAATAAATGCAATGTTTACCTAAGCATAATTAAGTTTTTTCTATTAGTTTAGCAATTTAGAGGTCACCCTTCCCTTTATTTCATACATTTCTTGGACCCGTTAAGTTAAACATTTTCCAATTTTTTGCTATCTTGGGTGATCTCTTACCAATTTGCTAAATTTTCTTCTACAGTGAAAAGTAGGTTTTCTAATATCTTTGGAGGGATTTCAAGCTACTGTACCCGTTCCCCCTCAACCCTTTTCAATTCCCATTTTCCAATTTTGAAATGTTAAGACTTATTTGCTTCTCTGATATGGTTACTTTACATGCCTGTAAAATTTCAATTTTCAACCACATCAAAAATAGTTGTATCAATTTCGAGCTCATACATTTCTTGGTTTTCAACTTTGAAATGTTATTTATTCAGATATCAATCGGTTATCCGGTAAGGTATATTTACTTACATGCTAAATTTCAATTTTATTCCACACCGAGTTTTTTTTTCTTTATTAATTTAATAAATGGTGAGCCCTCCATTTCTTAAATCAATTTTGAAATTTCATACATTAACTTTTTTTTTTACTGCTCTAAGGTATTAAATTTTGAAAATTTTGAAAATTTTCATTCCCCATAGAGGTTAAATTTCAAATTTTAAGACATTTATCTGGAGCTGTCTTTTTAATTTCATGATAAATCTAGATTTTCTTTTCTCACTTAGTAGCTATTTTTATGTTTAGCCCTCTTCCACCTCACCCATGTATTCTGGAGTCCCATCTACAAATTTAAGGTTTTCAGACTTTTATGATTATTTCTAGTGGCCGCTTTCTTTACCTTATTGTCAAATTTTAATTTTCTATCTTATTTTTTTTTCTTCTAATTTTCCTTCCCATTTTGAAATTTACTGTTTTTAGGTTTTTTAGTTATAGAGGGCAATTACTCTACCTTCATGCCAAATTTCATCTTTCCAGCTCTTCTGGAAGTGGGTTTTCATTTACGGACAGATCTACATTCAGCTTTATACATAGAGATATTATGTAAATATAATTATGCTAATAAGAATGATTACAGGCTAAGAGACAGTAAATTTCCCTAATCCTTGTAACATAACATAAAGTAAGTAGATATTGTTTGCCATTTCAGATATCTCCATGTAGGCCTGTTCAAAGACTGGATAGAAGATACTATGTCAGAAGCAATGAAGACAAGACATCCTCTTCGGCGCACTAAGCCAAACTTTCAGTTCCCAAACTACACCCGGGCGTCAAGTGGTTGCTATATGATCAGAGCACTGTTGATCCCTTGGTTTCTGTTGTTGCACCATTAGAGTATAGGAATGAGTACATGACTATCATGTTCGTGTATTCAAAAAGTGAAAATGAGTTCATGTAATTAGACGTACATTTTATAAATAGCACTATATTGTAACGCATCTTGTCTAGATATATTTATAAATCAATGTGTATACTTGTTTATTTTTTTACATTCACTACTGTATACAGTTGAGGCTACAGAAGAAATGCATGTGCATTTTCTATGAGAGGAAATCGGGGATGGCGTGACACATGCATTTGCAGAGTGACAGACCAAGGGGTGGTTAATGTTGTGTTTAGATATGTTATAGTTTGGGATGGGTCTCTCAAATACCTCGAATCCATAAGGATATTTGAGATCAATTCAAATTACAGACTCAAATCCTTAAACAAGGTTTATTTTTTTATTTTTAAGTGATATTTGTTTTAAAGCTCTAATACTGCCTATTGGTAGTTCAGAACAAATTATAATTATTTATAGGATGAACTTAGCAACCAGGCCCCAGAAAAGTAACTTAACTTTTTTTAGCACCATGCCTTACTACCAATTCATGTGATATTTACTAATTATGCTAATGAGTTAGGGAATGAGATAGGTTTAATTTAGAGGAAGTGTACTCCCATTTGTGTGGCAGAAGAGTGGAAAAACATTTTGAAAAAACAAACACCCTCAGTATACCCAACCAGGATTTGAACTCTAATCTCCATGTCATCGGCAGTCTAGTCTAACACGAGAGTGACGCCTTAAACCATGCAGCCACCAAAGCAGGTGATTTAAAACTTAACTGAATGTATGAATGTTATAAAGAATGGATTATAAGAAAAATGTTACAATTTAGTTACTACTTGTATTTTCTTTTTTTAAATCCATTATTGCAGACATACAGTACACAAGGATTACTGTTCATATCTAATTAAAAAAATATTTTCCAAATAAAATAACATACTTTTTTTTATATCCTGGATGGTGTCCACTGTTAAAGAGATTTTACTGTAATTGGTTGGAGTGTGTTAGAAATAAAACCCTGGGCTCGCTTACACTTTATATATTGTTTGTTGTTTCAACAATGTCTATTCAATTATTACCCAGGTGAGGGTGAGTGTCTTATCATATCCTTTTTAAACATGATGATGAATTGAATTTTTTTGACTAAGAAAGACTCTTGATAAAAAATATATTTTATTTTAACTTATAAAATCAATTAATGAATTAAATAGTATTTCAATATAATAAAACATAATTTAAAAAATAGCTTTATATACACAAAGAAAACAGGTACTTGAAGACATTACATCATAACATTAATACAAAATTTAAGGCCATTTTCAAGAGCAGGTGATGCAAAATAATTTTTAGTCAGAAGTGGTTTGGAATTGTTTAGGGGCAAAACAACTCAACACACTTTCCCAATGAGGAACAAATGCCTAACATTTACAATTCAATAATTTGAATAAATGCAATACAGTCCTTAAGTGGAATTTGAACAGTAAAATATTTACTTGGGGGAAAAAAATACATAAAAGACATTGGTTGACATATTTTTATGGGTTAATTCATGTTTGAGAACTTTAGGCTGTTGGTCTTGGCACCTAGAATACAATCACAGGAGTGACTAATTTGTTGTAAATAAAATAATTGGATTTCGCTAAATAAAAAGTTGTATATTAAACAAAATGCTTTTATGGCTATAAATGGTAAAAAAAAAATCAAGTCAAAGATAAGTGCTAAGTGATAAAGATAGAAAAAATTACGGCTAAATTTCTCACTCTTAAATATAAAATATATGTTTTTGGTCATAATATGACTGCCATAAAAGCCAAATCAAACACATATTGTTCATGAAACTGCAAAATGTCATAACCCATACATATCGCGAAAATGAGAAATTACATTTTTAGACTGATGGGTTACATCTACACTCTCAGTTAAAATCTTATTTTCTCCAAATATTTTACTCCTTTTCCAATAGTTTATGGTTGAAGGTTGAGGGAAATACATTTTCTTGGTTAGAGAAATCTAAACAAATATATATATATATTATAGCAGTACAGTTTGGATTTTTTTTTTAAATTAAAGGCAAAAAAAATAAGGCAAAGAACAATGAATTACTTCTGATACTTAAATAAAAATATAGTTTTATATAATTAATTCTTAATAAAATTGACATATTGGACCATTATTAACATATAAAAGGCCACATAGTAAATTTTGCAAAAAGATCCGATTTTGTTTAACTCATTATGCAAAGCCCATTTAAAAATGATACAAAACTTTTATAATACTTTGATATTCCTTTTAAAGATAAAGTTCATAAAAACATCTATGGTAAAATGTTAATAATTATTGATTCTCTTCAAAGCAAATCTTGTGAATTTGAATGGCAATTGGAAAATTGAATTGAAGGATACAAAAGGTATATATAGAGTCCATAATATATTTTATCCCAAACCCCTTTCCTCTATCATCACCAATGTCTTTCAATGTAATTACCTCTCGCCAAATCACCCCATTTTACTGTACTTGGTAATACCTGCAATTCAATGCAGTATCCAGCATGTTTTTATGAATTTTTGTGTGCCAAATTTAAAGCTGAAACATTATTTTTTGTGGTTTTTTAATATGATTGTACTTAATATCAGATGGCAGGCTATGAGTGTATGGTATTTTATATATTTTATCAACTGTGAATGCAGGAGGATATAGAAGGATCAGAGAGAGTAGGATAGAGAAGGAGAAAGGCTACCAGTCAAAATGTTCACAGAGCGGCAAAATCTGTTGTGCCGGCCCTGTTAGCAACAAAAAATTACTGTGATTGTTGTTAATATTTCTCCTTACAAAATGACGACCAGTTTTAAATGAACAGCTATACAATAAAATACCAGATTATTTTGACTTTCAAACAAAAATCTACTACAAATCATCATTAACTGTTTTCAACCTGTGGTCGGGTCAGTTTAGTAAATGTCTTCATCTTCAGCTTTCCTTCTCCCACTCTTCCTCCTTTATTTTCTTCCGTTTGCTCTTCCCCTACTTTAAAAGAAGAATTAAGGTAACTAGCCTAGAATAAACTAGCTAACAAACTTAGGGAGTTAATGATAATACTTAGCACTGCATTTTACTACCCATTCAGGTTATGCGCTTAAGTACTAATTAAGCTAATGGGTTAGGAATTGGGAAGGTTGAACATAGAGGAAGTGACCCTCCATTTGCGTGGAGGGAGAGTGGACAACCATTTAGGAAAAACCACCCCCAGTTTACACTAGTGAGATTCAGACCTCGATCTCCCCGTCCCCGGCAGTCTAGCTCAACACGAAACCAACACGTTAGCTAGCTATGCCACCAAGGCGGGTCTTATGGAGCCAAGTGGAAATTAAATAAAGAATAGTCAGAAATGAGCGCAATAGTACCTAAAGATAGGAAGTATTATCTGACAAATTCTAGTCCGATTTTCTTGTCTTGGACATTCAAATTAACATTATATGAATTTGTTGATGTGTATGTTATTTTTTATGTGGTTGCTCTCTATATTACTTTTTTAATTTCTATTTTCCTATCTAATTTTAATACCTTTACTAATCTCTAGTCACTACACAGGAGTTTGTAATGTGAATTGTTGTTCCAAAACCCCTATTGTGCTCTCTTAGTTTTAAACTACTAATAGGAGATTGGAATGTGAATATTGTTTTTCCTTTTATATCTTTAAAAGCACCAACTCATATAACTTTATAGCTTTCCTATATTAATTATTTGGATATCTTTTTTGCTTTGTTTTATATTCCTTAATTTTTTATTATATCTATACTGTATTATACTTTTTGTACCAATGCATTCAACCTGACAAAATCAGAATGTTTTGATAAAGAGCTTAGGGTTATGTAAACATTTATCAATAAATAAATTAAAATTTGTCTACTCTCACTTGCATACTTGTTGTTATCTGCTCTTCCCATCTCTTTCTTGGTCACCCGTGTGGTCTTTTTCCAACATACTTCATCTCCATCATTCTCGTGGGTATTATTTCCTTTTCCATCTTCATTACGTGAACATACCATCTCGGCCTTGCTTCTTTTACTTTAGAATGTACCCCCACTCTCGCCTGAACAACTTCATTCTTAATTCTGTTTCTCCTTGTGACAACTAACAATCTCACCAACTTCATTTCCATGGCCTCTACTTTCCTTATATCTCTTACACCCAATGTATATGTTTCTGCTGCATATGCGACTAGCACTTCCTTACACATCAAATGACCTGAACAATTAATTATAAATATTGGAAAACATGGCATCACTGAGCTTTACCAATGAATATTATTTTGTAATTTGCTCTGCCGATGATTGTAGAAAAAAACTACTAAAAATAAGTAATAAAGTATGCATAGTTCTATAAAAAATATATATATATTTTTAAGCAACTTTCTTAAAATCACAATGTGTTTGTCCATATTAATCTTTTCTGTACCTTTTTTCATGTATAACAAAATATATTATCGATAAATAAAAATTTGCTTTGAGCACAACTAGACATGTCTCTCTAATTTGTAAATAAGTACAAAAGGTTCTAATGGTTATTGTGTCAATAACCATGTGACTAAATTAACAATCAACGTAACATTTATTTAAATTGACTGACATTAAATAAAACAAAATAAAATAACAACTTTTCACTTAGCAGAACACTCATTAAAGAAAATGAAAAAAAATAATCTATAAAAAAATAATTCTATAACATGACTTTCTAATGGTGATCACTGATCACAAACTGACTCAGATAAATCATATAAATATATCAAAATTGGCATAAAATGACTGGAGCACATAATTTGGGCAAAGGGTTCAAATTTAAGGAAATTCTATGTTAATCGCATACTGAATTATGATACAATAGATTGGGGAATAAGAGTTTGTATCTATCATTGATAATTTAACCATCTTGCTAAACATTCTGCTCATACTTGGTCATTGCATTTGATTATTTACATAGATCACAATTTACTTTCTTTCGAATGCAGTATTCATCACACATAGTGTTAGAATTTCTTGGTCCTCTAAGTGAATGAAAAAGTCACAATCCTTAAATAAGCTACACACCTCATTCCAGGTCATGTTAAGCTTTTCTGTCAAAAAAGGGGTGTGATGTTCTACAAAAATCTCTATGTTTAGTAAAATATTATGTATATATATTTAATGTTATTTTGTGGGCAGAGTTTTTTTTAAATAGATTTCTTTCATTTGACACATTTTTTCTGCTGTAATTTTAATAAAAGTCCATAATCCTTAAATACCCTCATTTAGCTTGTAGAATGAGCAGGCATTTGCATTATATGATCTGGGACATCTCCTTGAAACATCTGATGCTGAACTAATTTCCTGAACGCACCATTTGGGTGAGACATTAGTGTAGTGTATGTACCTATTTCTACAATCTGGCCATGTTCCAGTACTGCAATCTGATCTGTAATATAACATAAACAAAGATAAATATTGGTTATGGTTAACTAATTTGTTTAGTTAGTCTTACTGGCTATTTAGGTTTTCAGGAAACATATATATGTTTTAAACTTTTGAAGTTTGACACAAGTATTATACACAGTTCAATCCAAGGACCAGTTTCATAGTTAGATTGATAAAGCCTCAAGTGTGGCGCTACAGTAAATACAGGATGACATCCACCTAGAACAGAATGGAATGGGCCATTAGAGTTTAGGTAGGTGTATTCAGTATTTACTGTAGCGCCACACTTTAGGTATACTCAATCTGATTATGAAACTGGTCCTAAATGTTCAGGATGAAGAAGGTATTTATAGCTTCATATGCCTTACAATCTAACTTAACACTAGGACAAGAACAACGTCCAGTCCTCGGCCATTAATTCATCACTGTGAAAGGGTGAACCGACATTTCACCAAAGATAAATTTTTTGGCCATGTTGAGAATCAAACCCGGGACCCTTGGCTCAGTATATTGTCACACTACTTACTGAGCTAAGGTGTTGGCTTACTATTTATACTAATACAAAACTACTCATAATTAAATGTGTTATACACAATAAGCAATAGGTAAAGGAGGGGATAGGACAATCCGTCCCTTTCTTTTTCCTTTCGTTACCCAAACCCTCGAGGCCCTGTTGTCTTGGACATGCGCACAATGGCCTGTCCTTGTTTGGACCTTGTGCATGCTGACTTTTGCGTTGTGAGCTGAACCAGTCC
This sequence comes from Timema douglasi, assembly GCA_901482245.1. NCBI lineage: Eukaryota > Metazoa > Arthropoda > Insecta > Phasmatodea > Timematidae > Timema > Timema douglasi. The sequence goes on from CABEEJ010001732.1 coordinate 27,412, forward strand.
CGCTGCATTAAGTAGGAGAGTGAATGTTGTGGGTGGTTAGGGGGTTTAATTTTTTTTAGTTCATTAGTTCATATGATAATACGTCGGTGGTCGCATGATCTATTCACTCGCAATAAAATGGATTGTCAGTGATGAGATCAAGGTTCAAGCCTGAGTTGGGTGTGCTTAGGAGGGTTTCGCCTAAACCATTTCTACTTTCTTTAAACTTGAATGAAAGTTTATTTTCTCTAAATTCTATCTTCCTCAACCCTACCCCATTAGTGTAAATATGCAGATAGCTCAAACATGTAGTGAGACTGGTGCATAATAACCTGCATTCTTGATAGTGGAGAGGCGATGAGCTATAGTGAGAACTGTGCGTCCCTTCATGATACGTTCCAGTGCTTCTTGAACTAAATGTTCACTCTCAGCATCTAGTGCACTAAAATAATAAGATACAAATCAAGAATACATTTCATTGTGATGCTTCACAACAAAATCTTTGAATGAATTGAGATAGTTTGATTTTGGGACTATAGTTTTTAATTGGACTAACCTTGTTGCTTCATCAAGAAGTAATATTCTTGGGTTCTGAAACAAAAAATATAGCAACCTCAGGTTAGGCCTGCATAAATAACAAAGTCTTGTTAACTAGTAGCTACATAGATAGATAAAGTCCGTTCACCGTAGGAATTGTTTTCTGAAAGGCCTTTTTTCCTACCAGAAATCTAGTAGGCTATTGGTAGGAAAAAAGACCTTTCAGAGAGTAATTCTTACCATGAATGGATTATATGTATATGTGCTAGACTGATTTAATAGTGTAATTTTACCTTAATGAGTGCCCGGGCGATGGCCACTCTCTGCTTCTGTCCACCAGACAACATCACTCCTCGCTCTCCCACCTTAGTGTTAAACCCTTCAGAGAATGTGTTGACAATGAAGTTATAAGCGTTGGCCTCTTTGGTCACAGCGATGAGCTGCTCTGTGGTTACTTGGCTAGGGTCACTCGCTCCATACAAAATGTTGTCTTTTATAGATGAAGAGAAAAGTACTGGTTCCTGCACAGATAGATTTTATTTTATATGATTTGTTATCTGTATACAAAGCTGTTAGTTTTAGATGTGTATTTACATCAACAATTATATATCTCTGAGTAAATTACTCAAACTACAAATTATGTATATTTTAAAATCTTCCATACTAATAACAATGTGAAACAGTAGCTCATTTTTATCAGATTTGTGTGTGGTTTTTTATTAATTTTATGTTTAGCTAGAGATTTTGTTTTATTGTGTGATCTGAATACAAATTTTAAACAAATTTCAATTATTTGGTAACAAAGCTATCTATATTTATTGTTTTTTTCAATAATCTTAATTTAATTAATTTATTTTAATCTTAGTTTAAAATAAGATATGATAAGGATGACTATATTTATTCCTACGTCAAAGTTAAACAACAAATTTGAGAGTTCATCTCTCCAATACAGTAAAGTAATACAAATTAATTTTTAATATGTATGAAAAAAGTGCATTGAGCAAAAACATTTAGTAATGAATAAAATGATAGAGTATTAGGAAAAAAGTCTAATTACTACTACTTCCTGAAGAAGGTGCTTTAATAGCATTGAAATATTGAAGTGTGTGTAAATTTGTGTTAGTGTCTTTTATATGTGTTCTACTTTTTTCCTAATACTCTATCATTTTATTCATTACTAAATTAATTTGAAAGAAAAGAGTTTCTATAATACCTGACTAACTACGCCCACATATTTTCTGAGCCAGTCCACTTGTATCTGCCTGATGGATGTGCCATCAAGCATCACCTCTCCACTCTCAGGATCGTACAACCTCAGCAATAAGGATGCCAATGTGCTCTTGCCTGAACCACTTGCCCCTACCACAGCAGTCACCGAGCCTGGCATGATATCAAGGGTGAAATCCTTCAAGATTACAGAATCTGGTCGGGCAGGGTAGCGGAATGTAATATTCTGAAAAGTGATGTGACCCCGAGGCTCTGTGCTGGGCACCATACCCCCTGAAAAGCACAGATGAAGGGTGTTGTAATCACAGTTCACCAATTTTAGTAAGAAATGATACAGATAATCATAAAGATAGGAGCTTCTTACCTCTAAGAGGGATGGCTGGAGTTCTGTCAATTAATTCCCATAGTCGTGTACTGGCACCTAGCCCCTTGTTTAGCTCTGAGTAGAAACTGGACAGGCCCCCTATGGATACGCCAATATAGGCTGCGTACAAGAGGAAAGCTGACAGGTTACCAACGGTGATGTGCTGATCACTAACCATTACTCCTCCGTAATAGAGCACTGTCAGGATAATGATGTTACCACTCAAACCAGTCTGAGAGCACAAACCAACTACACTAACAATATTATTATTATCTTGGCTGTTTGCAGTATTTCTACTACTAAAAAAGATTTTTATTTACACAAATTAAGGAACCCTAACGTATGAAAGAGTAAATAATTATAAAAATAAAAGAGCTTTTAAGTTTTTCCAATAATAATTTTAAACTACATTAGAATTGAAATTGATTATGACTGAGTTTATTTTGAGTGTTGTTGTCTCACCAGGCCATAAAACAAACTGCTTGCTCGAGCTTCTCTGTACAAAAGTTCCAAAACTTTCTGAATTTTTTCTGCATACATCTGATTCTCTCTTTCTTCTTGGCTGAACATTTTTACTGTCCGGATATTGGCTATCTTCTCCTCCGCCACTTGGGTTGCATCTGCAAGTGAGTCCTACAACATAATTTCTAAAAGTACTACAAAAACAATACATGGAATATATGTGCATTGTGGTGTATACTAGATATTTGTTAATTTATTGCCCACTACAAATGACATAGCCTTAAACTAAAAGATAAGAGGAATGCCAGCAGTAACTTTCATACATATTATTTCTAAATCAGCCCCGTGTTATAGTGGTTAGTACACCTGGCTACGAACCTAGGGGTCCCAGGTTCAAATCCCCGCTGGTACCATGGGTAGTTTTCCAGAAAGTGGAAATAGCCCAACAATCACCAGGGTTTGGTTAATTAGGCTTAAATTAAGTTAAAGAGTTTCCACTGGTTCCATTCTCTCATACTAACATTATCACATTATCTCATTGATATATAGAAAGAGCCTCCATGGAAAGGATGTACTATGTATATATATATATATATATATATATATATACTCTTTCTAAAGTAGATAAGAGGCAGCTCTATATTATCATAACATTCTCTACTAAATAAACATGAATGATCAGTTACCTGAACTGACTTGGTAATTTTGCGCACGTATCGGCCATATACAATCGCCATGCCAGCTACAGGTGGGACGATTGCCAAACCCACAATTGCCAACTGTGAAGATGTATAGAACTGAAAAAGAAACAAAAGCAATAAAACAATATAATTATTATTCACCAGAATTAATCTAATGAAAATTTAAATATATTTGGTTTAGGAAATAAAGAAAGAGCTTGAAGGAGAATAAATAACATGGCAAAAAACAAAAAAACATAAATTTACTTCTTTATCTTAATTACATATTTTTTAACAGATCGAGGCCTAGTACAAGCCTAGAGGTTATAAATAAAATTAAACAGCATCTTTATTTAAAAAATTATATATATATATATTCTTATTTTATTTCACAATGAATATTTAATTTTTTTTAAGTAAATACAACTAAGTTTAAGAAAAAAAAGAGTATAGAAAAATAGAGTTTTTGCACACAACATGCTAGGCTTACAAATGCAAAGTGGACAAAGTTGAATTAGAGGTGTTTATACAAACAATATTAAAAAATAAAATATAGAATCCTCACCATCATGGAGATCCCAGCCACAGCCATTATGGAGGACCTTAACCCATCTGACACGTTCTGAGTGATAGAGTTGCTAACAAGAGTGGTGTCAGCAGAGAGACGATTTACCAGCTCACCAGTCTTATTTATATCAAAGAAGGCAACCTCTTGTCTCACTATAGAACCAAACACCGTTTTCCGTAATTGCTGGGTTATACGTTGTCCTGAAAAATGCATCAACACTGTCTGAATATAAACTAGAGATTTTAACTAGGATTTTCCATCTTACCTCTGTGTTAACATAATATGTGTGTTTCCTTTTAGAGATATTTTGTTTGTAGGCCTACACAAAAAAATTATTGGAGTGCTAGCCGAGAAACGTTTTAAGTGAGGAGAAAAAGTTGTCATTAAATTTCAGGACACAGTTGAAAGATATTCAAGAAATGTTGATATCACCATTGAAGGAAATTAAACTGTGTGTTTCTACTGGAACATTATTTTATTTCTATAACAAAAAAAAAGTTTCAATATAAAAAGTACCAACCTTACCTCATGTTCCCTCCACTCCAACCTTAACTTATTTAATACATGTGCAAACCTTTATTTTGTTATGCCCACTAGGCAGTAAGATTAGTATAAAATGGCTAATCCAAGAGATGTAAAATAAGGAAAGCTAAACATAATTTATTTTAGTATATGGTTGGTCTAATACAAGTTTTAATTTGTAGAACTATGTTTCTCGGATCTAGCCAATATTAAGTTATTTGGTTAAATAGTTTTATTACTGTTAATAGGTTGAGGTGATCAACTTTTAATGTATGCGTGCATATAATTAAATGCTTAAGCTTATATAATTTACATAATTAAAATATAGGCAAACTTTAACAAATTAGCTAGAAAGTGCTTCAATAGTTTGTAAATTAAATGTTGTCAAGGAATGAAATAATTCCTATGAGCAAATCTAATACCAGTATATTTAATATCAATTAATCTTCAGTTTTCTTAAAGATGGGTATTAGCGCTTTAGAGGGTAAGATTGTTTCCTCTTGATTTAAAGTGATATTCTGTTTGGCTTAACCACTTGAACCATTTGTTGTCCCCAATTAAGATTTGATTTCATATTATAATACCACAAAACTAAAGTTAATCAAAAAATGGTACAATTTACTTAGGTAATTAACCATCAATTACCCTCAGAGGCAGGACATACAGTAGGTATCTGCTTTATAATAACAGTCAAATTAGTTTTCTGCCTCAGTGAAGACCTAGAAGTTATCTTTAAAAGTGAAAAAATGTAACAATAAAGAAAACTATTTTTATAAAGGAGTCAAATTTATGGGAGAAAGTGTAAAACCTATATTCTTATAAAATTAATATAATTCAATGGTACTAATATCCATTTCCAACTAAACATAGGTATTTTACCCGATGTAGACATAAGGTAGACTCGACCGAAGTTACAAAGGGAGCCCACCAGGAAGATTATCAACAGGACCCCACTAAGTTTGTTAAGATTATCTCTTGTGTAGATGTCGATCACCTTCCCCAGGCAGAAAGGCACAGCCATTGTTACTGTGCTAGACACTAACAGCAAGCATATGGCACCTGTACAAGAATATTTTCACAATTATTTTTTAATAAAAAACACATTTGACAGGAATAGTTGGCTTATCTTAAATGTAGAGCATATAAAAATGTTATTTCTTTTGTTACAATATTAAATGTATATTTTCAATAATCATTATTACATACTTAAGACGGTGAATTGAATATGTAGTAATAAGATTTATAGTTTGACAACTTAGAATAGTTTTACAATTAAAACAAAAAACACTACACGCACAAGAGAGACGTAGAAACGTAGATACTGACAAACTTTTGTGTTGACCCGTGATCCTTCGCGTTGTATGGTGGTGTATATTGTAGTAGAAATATTATCATTCCTTCAGCTGCTGAGCCTGAGGGTGCTGCTATTTTATCTATCAGACTCATCTTCCAACAACCCTAAACTTCCAGCCTTAAGTACTGGAACCCAAATGATGTTATAGAAGATGGAAAGAATACCAAAAAGAATTATGGAGATGAAATATATAGAAAAGAAAGTGCAAGGAAGACCAACAGAGAGATGAGAGAGTCAGATAACAGAAAGTGTGAACAAATAATGAAAGAAATTAAAGGAGAAAGAATGGTGGAAGTAAAGAAGAAGATGGAGGCATTTTACTAAATTGATGCGGACACAGGCTGTAAACAGTGATGATGATGATGATTATGATGATAAATGATTAAATTGTTTATTTTTATCAATATTATTCAAACAATTTAATTCATTAATGCATGTTAGTTTAGGTCATTATTTAATTAATAGCGACATGTCTTACTACCCATTCGGGTTATATACCCTTTGATTAAGAATCATAATACATATATATTTTTTTTAAATATGGAAGGTTTTAAAGTCAGGTTTGTATCTTATTAATTATTTCAAACCTTAATTTTTTTTAAATATATATATTGATGCAGGCACCCAACCCCCCTAAACCTGCACCTTTCCACACCTTTTGTCATTTTTTTAATGTATTTCCTGACACGAGTTATTTAAATAATAACAACATAGCATGAGCTCTCTTGCAAATAATCATGGTTGAAATGTGGGTTTTTACCTTTCACAGTGATGAGTTTAAAGGTCAAGGGCTGGGTGATGTGTTTGTTCTAGATATAAGTTAGTTTATAAGTTGTGTGCAGATAAAATCAATCAGTTTAGAAAGTGCATGTTAAATATCACAAATAAGTAAATCACCGGCTAATAGTCATTATACTAATTATATTGTAATTACTTTTTATTTCTTAGGTAGGCCTACAAATATTTTATGGTTATCTAATTTTTACAATAATAGTTTACTGTCATGTTTAAAAAAATGTACACTCGGGTGAATAGAAGTATGTTATAGAATGTGCTTAGAGAGTATGATGTGGATACATGGGTTGGTAAATGCAATTAAGGCGGTGTATGATGGAAGCAAAATGTATGTTAAGATGGATGGAGATTGAGTGTGGCGACAGACCGAATGGATCTTCATAAAAATGTCTCCAAAACTACGGTATTGGTTTTTGATAAGGACAGATCAGGAAATGATTGTTAACTTAGTATAAATGGAAAACTGTTAGAACAAGTGAATGTTCTTGTGTATCTGGGCAAAATTTTCAGTAAAAGTGGAAGGATAGATGGTGAAATCGACAGACGGGTGAATGCATCTCAGAAAGTAGTTGAATGTATGTGGACTATTGCAAAGAATAAATTAGTATTAAAAGAGTCAAAAATGGCAGTATATAAAAAGTGTGTTCACACCAACATTGTTTTGTGGGTTTGTCAGTCAAAACACAAGAGCAAGGTAAATGAGAATGGTGTGAGATATCTAAGAAATATTTGTGGAAAAACTTGTGTGGACAGTCAGTAATGAATGGGAGCTAAAGGAGTGTGGTTTGAAAGGGAATCCAATAAGTAAATGAGAAAGAAGCATCTTATGTAGGTTTGGGCATGTTCAGAGGATCAGTGTGGATTGAATGGAGAAGAAAAAGTGTGGATTGAATGAAGAAGCAAATATGAAGGTAAAATGTGTGGATCAAAAGGAAGGGGTTGGCCATGTAAAATGTGGTTAAATGTTGTAGACCAATGTGAGAAAAAGAGAAACATTAAGAATTTTAAGAATAAAGGAGCTTGTATGACTCGGTGTACGGATGTTGTTGAAGAGAAGGGAGTATGCAAGGATAGGGAAGTGTGGAGAAAGTTAGTGAGGATGGATTAAGTCCGAAGTTGTTTTTTTAAGCTATACTCACAGTTTCTTGCCTACCCCATAAGGGAAAAGCGTGAGTGTGTATGTATGAGTGAGTGTGTATGTATATGTGTATGTGTGCATGCATGTATAAAAATTCTATAAAAATGCCAGGCCTGGAAGAAATATTTGAAAATTCTAGCTTTTCCATGACTCGTAGGAGCCCTGGTTTTATTTTAAACCACTGTGTCCTGTCACACTCTCTTAACATAACTCCTGTCATCCTCATATATTATACTTTTCACTCTTATTACAACTCCTCTTTCCACTTCAGCCTCCTCCAATCTTTTCCAAATGTTATTGTTATCCACGCTATCATATGCCTTCTTCACATCCATAAATATCATTAACTTACCAAGTTTGTCCCAAATTCATACTTTCCATCCATCAGCTGTTGTATGGCAAAGATAAAGTCTATTGTAATCTGATGCCTAGTAAATAGTATTTTCATATACCTATTCAAATAGGGCCTAGTTCATGTCTGGCAGACTGGGTTATCAATTGCTAACAAAGCAAAGGTTGTGCAATACAAATGGCTTATATAGGATGTGTTAAATTCCCTGACATTGTATACAATAAGTTGTGCAAATCAGATATTAAGTATAATCTTTGGTGTTCACACAACTCAATCTTCAGGCTACAATTTACTGTACAACTTTTTGTACAATAAGTTAAAAAAAGAGTGAACCTCATAAGAAATATATTAAAATGACATTGGAGCCTAGTTGATATTTCGGACTATGAAATACCTTATTTTAATGTGATTCATTTTAATGTTTATTATTAAAGTGCCCCGAAAGCTTAACCTAACCTTCCATGCATAGATGGTTTAAAACTTAGATTAATATTGATAAAATTAATTAAAATTTGGAATATGTAATTTCTGTTGTCGTGCACAGCAAATAATCTTGATTCAGCATTATATCGAAAAGAACTTAGAACTAAATCAAAACCAAATATAGGCTAGCATAGTCAGTATTTGTTAGTCTTGTAATTTTAGTTAACTTTGTTTTAATAGCATAACTATTCAAAATTATGAAATTTAATAAAACCTGGTACTACTAGATTTGCTATATCCTATTCTAAAGTATGTAGGCCCATTGACAAAACCATAATAGACACATAGGGTTTATTGTAGCTAATAATTCAATTTTTTTATGAACTGTATAATAAGAGGTATTATACCAGTGAATATTTATCAAGAAATAAAATCATCCTGATTATTAAGTAGTCTAGGCTACGGATACTCTCTTGTATCTCATAAAGAGATTTATTTTCCTTAAAGTAATATTTCCCAATTCTAAGTAATAAAGTTTTATTTTTCTAATCATTTAATGAAAATTATTTCATAGACAAAAACTACTAAGCGTCTACAAATAAACTTGCCTGTCAATTTCCATTTTTCTGGTTTTGCCAGTGATAGTAATCTTTTAACTTCCGTAGATTTAAAGAGCTTTTCTTTAGAAGTGAGAGCTGAGAAAATTTTGCTTTTCACAAATAGTTTAGCACTAGATGAAAATAAATTTGATCTTATTCCCGATTCATAATGTCTGAGTTTACTGCATGAATTAAAAGAAAAAAATTTAGGGCCTGTTGTTTTGACATTAGAATAATATGTCCTTAAACATGGAATAAATGGTAGACGATTTGAGCATATGGATTTATACCTCACAAAATGTAAATGATATCCTTGTTCTAATATGCTTGATTTTTTTGATATTACATAAAAGACAGAAGACCCAATTGTATTCTTTGAAAATATTCTCAGTTCATGACAAAAATTCACTTTAGAAAAAAGATACATATTAGTCTAAAAACTGTAACTTGAATTTAATTTGGAATTTTAAAATTAATGTAAAGTGAGTTCATACAATCATTACAGAATGTTGTGCCTGTAATCGTTCTGAATCGTTGAGCGATTTAGGTTAGGTTCATTTCCTAATAAATACAACCAAGCTTTTTAATATTATTAAAACAAAGTTTAATTTATGTAAACAATGTTATAATGTTTATTTCTCACTGATTAAAAAAATCTAAAAGAATCATATTTATTACAAAAATAAGATAAATAATTATATTATTATTAACGTTTGCAAGATGAGAAATGAGAATTAACCTAGGTCACAGACAAATAATATACGCAGACACTCAACCTAGTACTACAGGTTAAAATGGTTGCACTCCTTTTAGCAGCTTGAGTCCTTCACACTAGGATCACTGCAATCAGTCCTATCAACCACCCCCAGCAGTAACACTAGCGAGACCCAGTGTTAAAGGACTCAAGCTGGCAATAAAGGAGAGCAGCAAAACCCCCGTAAAGTTGAGAATCTGTGCCCTAATAAAATAAATTATAGAAAGGCATCTCCCTGTAAAGCAAGAAGAACATAAATATGAGTGCCATCGTTGAGGATCTGTAAGACATCTAAGCCCAATATTAAGGGCGACTAGAGTAGACCTTGATTTTAATTAATCTAAATTATTAAATGTGTTAAATGTTTCATTTTGTAAGATATTGGCTCCTATTAATAATATTGTTTGTCGCCTATATTCAATTAATTTTGATGGTTTTAATTGTGTATTATTGTAATTTATTGGCATATTAGTATACGTGGCTTATTTGGTGCTGACTGACAGCTGACAAATCTGAAAAGTTTCTAGACGAAATTATGTATACCTACGCCGAACCACATGATCTGCAAAAGCATGTGTTTAGCAGCTGTCACTTCTGACAGTCAAATTTTAGAACTATACAAGAAATTTCTATGACTGTTTTATTTATTTTCTATTATATTGTTGACCTTGATATGTTAATGGCCTAGTATTAATTATTAATTTTTTCAAGAATATACATTTTTTTAAATTTAGTATTTAATGCCATATAAGTTTTTATTGTGATAAATAAATAATTTTTAATAACAAAAAAATTCCAGTTTTTTTGTGTGTGTTAATATTAGTATTATTGACAACATTATAAATGTGAAAAATCTAAATGTCTATTAGTACAAATATAAAAAAAACCATCATAAACATTTTAAACAGTATTACAACATATTGGTGACCTGGCGGTCTAGGGGTAAGGTGTCACACTTCTGGACTGGGGGTACGGGGTTCATTCCTCGGTCCCGGCATAGATTTATTTAATTGCCAAACCCTTTCTTGACCTCTGACAGGACGTATATTAATCACAACTTATGAATTTGTGGAATGCCAGGCCTCCACCGTGGTTCGGATACCATGTTAAACTGTAGGTCCTCCAGTTCATCTCAAAATCACCCTACCATTACACATTAGCGTAAGTGCGTAAAACCCAAACAGTTAGTAAGAAGTGGTGCTAATAATTATAATAGTTGTCAATTATATTATATAGTAGTAACTTATAATAATAGTAAATAGTAATTTGTAGTAAACATCACAGATAAAATGTTTCCAGATTATCTGATTCCCGAAAAATACTGAGTGTTGTTGATGTATTTTTCATTGATTTTAAAATAACGTAGGTGTAAGGTATGGTAAGTAATTTCCAAATTCAATCTATTATTATAACGTAGAGACCACTTTGCACGGAGTTTTTTATGAGTTCATTTTCAAACGAAACATAGCCAGCGAGGTTCACCTAGATGTGATAAAGATTGGATTTCAACGCACACTGTTTGTAGATTAGTACACGACAGGTTTAAGAGGGTTGACTTGGGAGTTGGAAGAGGGGTGGCAAATTCCGAGAAATCTGCAGGCACGCAGAGTTGAGTGAGGGAGAATAGGGGTGTAAATAACCATGTGAAACTAGCGAATAAAGGAATATTCAACATAACGGCCCCCTTGAACGTATAGTCGGTTCAATCTAAAGGTAGAGATGGAGAGAGAGTTAACAGACAAGAATATAAACGAGTAGAAAAATCAGACAGGACAATGCATTAGTTGAGGGGTAATGGAAATACCTTAACTGCAGGTAGAGAGAGAAAACCTGAGGAAGTTTGAAGGGTCACAACTCGTACTACGCCATCAGACCCTGGAAATGTTGCGGTTATTCTTCCAATGCACCAGAATAGGGGAGAGGTCTTTTGCCCATGAACTAGCACAAGGTTACCAATTTTCAGGTTATTAGTCTTCACTGTCCACTTCAAACGTTGCTGAAAAGTATGCAGATATTCAATCTGCCACCTGTTCCAGATACGCTGAGTAAATGCCTGGACAAGTTGTCCTCTCTTGAGGTGGTTCGTTGTACCTTCTGCGAAGTTGACTTCGGGAACTGAGTTGAGAGGGGATCTAATTAAAAAATGCCCTGGAGTCAAAACATTGATTTCAGAGGGATCCGCTTAGATAGGAATGAGAGGCCGCGAATTGAGCATTGCTTCCACTTTTGTTGCGAGTGTGATGAACTCTTCGAGTGTCAAGATCTGCGTTTCAATCACTCGGGTTAAATGATGTTTGGCGCTCTTAATTGCTCGTTCCTATAATCCACCTTGATGAGGAGCTGCAGGTGGTTGAAAATGGAATCGGATGGAGTGTTTAGCCACAAAGTGATTCAAATTTATCTGAGTCTTTGTTTGGTTGAGAAAACGATGAACTATTCGAGTCAATTGAGAAGATGCTCCAACAAAGTTTGTGCTTCAGTCAGAATAAAGATCGGTGCACAATCCTCTCCGTGACACAAATCTAGTGAGGGCGGCCTTAAAACCATCCGATGATAAGTCAGTGACAGCTTCAATATGAACAGCTTTGGTAGAAAAACAGATAAACAAACACAAATGTGCCTTAACAGACTGGAGGTGTCTGAGAGAGTGTATCTTCACCAAGAAAGGACCTCCATAGTTCATTCCAGTTTTTAGAAATGGTCGAGCTGGGGTGGCACGTGTCTCGGGTAGATCTCCCATCATAGGTGGAATGAGTCTTGGCTTACATTTGAAGCATCGAATACACTTGTGAATTCTTGAGTGGATTATACTACAAGCGGATATAATCCAAAATTTCTTGCAAACCATCGCTTGCAGGAGTTGAGGACCGGAGTGTAGAGTGTCATGATGGTAATGATCGATAATCAGATTTACGACATGATGAGACTTAGGCAAAACAATAGGATGTTTAGAATCATGAGGAAGGTTAGAGTGCCGTAGCTGTCCTCCAACTCGGATTACACCATGTTCATCTAAAAATGGTGAAAGACTCTGAAGTCGTGGACTACAACTTTTATACTTTTGGAGAGCTGAGATATCTTCAGCAAAATGACCAATTTGAATTTTTTAACAAATTGTCAGGGTAGATTCACTAATTTCCTCAGGGGTAAGAGATCCGGCTAATTGGGGTTTACTCCTAGAGTTGTTGACGAATCGTACGTAGGCGATGACGTGAGTGAGTGTTGTCCATGATGAGAACTTGAAGAGTAGCTCCCATTCTTGAGACGGAGTTGAGATCAGCACGTTGAAGGGTGAAGGTTTCACTTCTAGAAGATGTGCATCCAGCACAGGCGTAAATTGCGGTGAAGGCCAAAATAGGGATGAGGAGCGAATCCAGAGTGGTCCATGCCACCAAAGGGGGTGGTCATAGAGTTGGGGTGGTGAGAGACCACGAGAAGCACAATCAGCATGGTTGTGAGTCAATGAAATGTGAGACCATATGTGAGGTGGGGCCCATTCTTCAATTTGTGCAATGCGATTTGCAACATACACCTTCAAGCTGTAGGGAAGGGTTTGGATCCATGACAGGACAATGGATGAATCGCACCATGCAGTGGTTGAGTCTATGCGGCACTGGTAAGAGAGAAGAGAGGTACAATATTTAAAGAGTTTGGCAAGAAGATGAGCACCACACAATTCTAGGCGAGGTATCGAAAGGCGTTTGAGAGGTGCAACACGTGATTTTGCCAATATAAGCGTGACCTTGACCTCGTTATCTTGAGAAGTACATCTTAGGTACACAACGGAGAGGTATCGTTGTTCTGAGGCATCTGAGAATCCATTAAGTTGTATATTTACTGATTGAGACAGTGAGAGAGAGCGTGGCACAGTAACTTGTTGAAGTGAGGGTAGTTCCTTGAGAAGTTATGCTTTGTAATATTGTTTTTATGTGTCCTCCAGACACTAGTTGAAGTTAAGCTCTATAATTATGTTTTTTATGTCCTTCTGACATGTTTGATTTTTAGTTTGAATAACTGATTATGTTTTATGTCCTTCAAACATGTTTTATTTAGCCAAAGTAACTAGTTGGTTTGTATCTATTGTCAGATAATCTAGCTATATTTTTCTTATCTCCATTTGACATAGCTTAAATAAGGGGGTTTTGAGCTCTATATATAAGGAGGACCAGGTGGTCAAGTTTTTCTAATCCATATATTTATTTAACTATTTTAAGTGCTTATGGCACAGTTATGTTTTGTAATGCCCTAAATGGCATGTTCACTTGTTCCATATTTGTATGGCTACAAGCAGTTTATCTACGCCTTTTGTCTAGGACCTAGTTAGGTCAATGTCACACTACATTCTTTTTGGCACCTTTTCTGTGTTACTATTTAGGGAACGTAAATTGCGGAACACGACTAGTTTCATATAGGGGCCCGCACAAATAGTATTTCTTTTCACCCCTTGTTGGCGCCTCGTTTGGCTATGTATTTAATGTTAGATTGTACTAGCTTTGTTGTATACCCCAGCGTATGGATAATTTTTATATGTACTATTGAATGCTCCGGCAGTACCTACCGGGAAAAGACCGGCCATAGTACTTTATGGTGTTGACACCTGACTGCTAGCCATCAGTATGTATGTATGATCGTCCATTTACTGTTCATTATTTAGCGTATCTATGGGACTCTTCTTTAATTTAACTCAAGCTAGCTAGCTTGGCCTATATTCTACCTAGTAACTCTAAAACTATAGGATTTACTGTAGTGTAATTTATTAGTTACTCTTTCGCTATGTTTTCTGTTTAGACCCTTTTGGCGTAGTCTGGTGCTAGTCCAACTACTTTTGTGCTCTTTCTACTTAACTCCCATTTTAACCGTTACTGTGTTGTTTTAGACACTTATTCTCCCGAGCTACGACAAGGTCTTATATTTCTGGAGTTGTTAAATCCTACCATATGTTCAATCTAAAGGTGTAAATTGTCACTGTAAATTGGGGGATGCGGAGCCCTTCGCGATTGCGACTTGAGTGACCCCTGACCCNCCACCCCGATTATAGGATTGTATTACAATGCATTTAAAGTTGTATATTAGCTTGTAAATGGTTTAATAACTTATAGTATCTAAAAGTTAGATAGCTAATGAAATAAGCTAGCCTAAGCTTAATTACATTTGTTCGAATAACAAACTTAAGTGTCTTACGTTCAAACGAACATTTAAGGCTTGTAGGAAGTATTACTATATTAGTTTATTTTATATACTTATTTAAAGAAACAGATCATGAATTTCTAACTTTGTTATGCTCTTCAAGCCTTTTATTAACACAGTTATTTCCTTATCAAATCACATATTGATGTATTTCATATTATATATAATTAAATCTGTAAACGATGTCAAAATGCCACATCGCCTTATTTGTGTGTAAAAGAGAAAGAGATGTTTGAATATTTCCTTCTTTCTTACACATTGTATGCCGATGATAGCTCGAAAATTTCAGCCAGTTATTTTATAGATAACTGCCTATGACTTGAATGTTGTAATCTTTGACTAATTTGTGAAACATGCTTATTGCTTGAAACGTTTTACACACGTAAGTGTTAATAATTCTATAATTCGTTTGTTTGATTCTTGTGATTTCATGTGTTAGCAGCATTAATTAAAATATGAGTACATGCATACGTGATGATTCGATTCCACTGAAACTTAGAAAACGTTCCCTAAAAAATTGTTCGTTTGACAAAAACGTTCAGAATGAAATTGAATCTAAAATGATATGTCTGAATAACATATCAAACATGACATCTATTGTATCGTCTACAATCTCTGTAAGCGATACTAACTCAGAAAGTGAATCATTGGATAGGGAACGTACTTTTGTTGAAATAGATAATCAATATCAAATTAGAAAACTACCTAATATGAGGTGTCGTTCAAAAAATGCAATCATGGCTCATAATAACCGCATGAAAAAAAAACAGTACACAGCTTCTCTCGAAAGCGAAGTTTCACGTTTATCCAAGGAGATTTCAGAGTTAAAACAAAAAGAACAAAAGGATGCAGAGCTTGTAACATCACTTCGCCATGAAAACATATATTTGAAAAATGTTTTGGCTAATAGTAAAGAAATATCTAAGCTTTTGAGGATCGTACATCATGAAACTGGTCTTGAAACCACATCATCTCTAAGAGGATCTTTGAAAACGTCAGCTAAAGCTACACCAGCATCCGGTGTAGCAATTTCTCCCAGGTACGGTCAAGACAAGTATCTACCCGATTATAATGTGATGGATAGTGATAGCCCTACAGATACCATTCTTAACTTAAGTTCATCATTCTTGGATGAATCTTCACTATCTTCCCCACCTCCTGACAGTCCTTTATCTTTTCCTATTACTACTACAAGTGATGACTTCTTAGACATAGATTTACCTTTATTTTCTCCAAATAGTATTCTTCCTTTAGAACTCGAGCCGGTTTACATACCTCCCAAACCCATTTCCCCTAAATCCACACCAGGTAGGAATGATAAAGAAACTGAAGCTGATGTTGGTATTTGTCTGCATGTTGCCAAGCAGAGGGTGTCCTTAGAATTTTGCGCATTATGCAATAGTAATGCTGCTGGGCAGTTGAAGGGTCTACCAACACAATTTGGTCATTTATTTCAAGAATAATCACAGAGGACTTGTGCATATGCATCAGAACATGTTATTTAGCCTCTATGGTAAAACTTATTGACATTATAAATATATGAACTTTGTAACAAAGAGATAGGCTATTTAGTTTTATGGTGAAAGTCATGTTCTCTGTTTTACTGGTTTCTGTAAAATCAATATATATACACACACACACACACACACACAAAAGAACTAGTTTGGGTACATACACCTTCTATAATGTTTTATACTACCAACAAGTTACCCATTTTGATATAAAGGAGTAAAATTGTGTTATAAAATAGACTAAGACAAAATTTAGTTTAAGTCCTACCTTTAAATTTAATTCTTAGGAGGGGGTATTGTCAGGCATAATTTCTACACTGTTTTCAATGTGTTGAGAGAATTTCTCCAACACATTTTTGTAAATTGTACATGTTGTTATGGAGCCACTTGTTTTTTCAGGATTGCTGTCAAATATTGGATGGATCACGCCAATCAAAAGGTGTGGTATTTTCAAACTCATATATCATAGGTGACTATAAAGAGTAATATTGACATGTAAAAACATACAAAGCTTTGCATATTTTGCTATCCTACAATAGCAACGGGTCTGAGTACAGACTCAATCAAATCACTAGCCACTAGCCAACAATACCCCAATGTTTTTTGAAGGTTAAATTATAACTTCAGTTTGAATAGATTTTTGAATTTTTATTATTTTAACAACTTAACTTATAAAAAGGTTTAACTATTCTGTTGACTGCAATACTTTCTAAATAATTCAAATAAAGTTTTTAAACAATAAATAAAGAAGCAGAAAGCTATTAGCCTAATGTTTCAAACAAGAATTTGTTGTAAGTTTTTTTATAAGAGAAAAACGGCTACAAGCTCTGAATAATAATTAGGAATGAATAATTGGTGGCTTATTGTTAAATTATATGTATTTGTACAGTTGCATTACAGTTATAATATGAATCAGATTTTAAAGTTAATTTAAATGTTCAACCTTATTAGTCTGATGTTTTAATTAGAGTTTATTTTAGATTTCAACTTAGTTACCAAACCTATATCTAAAGGCTGAGCCTACCACCTTTGATTTTACTTTTAATGTTAATATAAAATTTGTTTTGTGGGAAAATTTCTGTGCTTACTGAAACTCACAATTCATAGTTCTAGAATAAATATTTTTGGAAACCTGCCATGTTGGATCAAGGTTTATATCAACCACTTTTAATAGTGTTTTTTATTGAAGTGAGCGTATAACCTGAATGGTTAGTAAGACACGACACAGAAGTAGGTGTGCCCAAAGCCTTAAAACCTCAATAAATGTGTGAAACTCTTTCAAATATTATGGAAGGTCACAAACAATGTTTTTTTTAGAGCTATGATCTGTCGATTTTAGAAAGCACACCAAAAATAATAATAATAAACATAATTAAAACATTGACACCTAACAAATTAAGTGGTTTTTTTCTTCAAAAGTAACTAAAAACCATAGTGGAGGTCGGTCATCTATCTTAGGTCTACTTAGGTTTAGAGCTCTTTGCCTATAGTGACATTATCTGCACCACATCCACACTACCTACCTTTATTTTTATCTGCAGGTATAATTTATATATGCCATAATATATACCCCATCTACATTATGTGTTGACAGCAGAAGGTTCTTTATTGGCTGAATATATCACAACTAATGTCACTTTGTTGGGATTTTTTCTTTCTTTCTAATACCGTACCAAATTATCGGTAATTATTTCTGAAAAGGTCAAGGTTAGTTACTTTCAGTCAATGTTTGTAGGTAAAAAAGAATCTTCTACTAGCTCTCATCACCTCTCCTACTGCAGATGGGGTATAACTTAACATATGTTGGGACAAATTGAGTTAGCTATTTAATTAAATTGTGATTCAACCATATCACAAGATTAGACACTATCTGCAAAAGGCTCTACCTATAATTAGCATATTATATTATTGAGTCATTTTACTGTCTGCATTGTTTCATTATTAGGAATTATCTAATTAAATGTTGTGAATTGGTTTTCATTCTTGATAATATACTATCATATAAGTTTAAAAAAAGCAAATTGAATGTTTACAGAGTAGTTTAGTTTTTGTAAACTAGGTAATGAATGCTAACAATTTATTGTTTTCTGAGTGTGTAATTATATGAAATTAAATCTAATTATATATTTCATTAAATGTTGTGATATTTCTTCAACTTCTATAACAATATACATTGTACACACATGTTTACATTATATTATATAAAAGTATGCATACTTCTTTAAGTATTTGGGAAATAATTACATATTCAACTTGGTAAAATTAAACATCAGTAATGTTAGTTGATTTTGAAAGCTTATAAATGTATAGTCACAATTTCACAAAAATGTTAAGTTTATATGAACTTTCACAGAAATTTATCACTAAATGGTTTATGTAACTTTTGATATTTCTTGAATAAGAAAAGTATTTGTTGCCCGGTACAGTAGGGCTTAAAAATGTTAAGGGAACTGTGCTGCTGTTAAATTATTGTTAGTTGAACTGGATGTCACTGAATTAATCCAAAGTGGGAATAGAGTAAAAGGTCACAAAAGCATTTCATTCAAATCATAAAATTGCTAAATCTATTTTATGTTTAAATTTTTTATTTATTTTTTCTAATTTACCACTGTCACTCTCAGCATGAAGTGTATTTTCACAGTCAAAGAGAACATTTTCCAAACATTTTAAAATTGAGTTATCAAAATCAACCACAATTCAATAGGTACTTTTTAAAATATGGCATTCCTAAGCTTACATAACTCGATCATCAAGCTTCATTTAAATGGATATTTAAATTAAGTTATAATTTTCTATCAATATTAAGTTTTGAGAATAGTTTTTTTTCTAAAACGTGTGTTTTGTTTTCAGCAAAGAGGGGTTGGAACATGAGGCTGACTGTCCAAGTTGCGGTTGAGTATTTTATTGAGCTATTTCTCTACTAGTTTAATAATGTTTAATTCTGATACAGATAGGATGTTTCATGGTTATTGTGCATGTAGGCCTATAACTTTACAGGCTTGGCTACAATTTAATTTACATTTATTTTCATTCTTTGGATATAACAAAAATAAGTTGTACAATGATGTACAATAAGTTTTGTTCCAGGCCTATTAGGTGTAAAATGTGTTTTTGTAGAAATCTAATTTAAAAAAAACCTACCTAGAATTTACATTTGACCAGGGCTGTAGAGTCTGAACGCCAAGCCTTCGACACTGACTTGTATATTTTTCTACTGTCCGATTTTAACATTGACTCTTCATTAATGGCCAAAGTATATTAATTAGTAATAACAAATTTACTGAAGTAAAATGTTCCAATACAGATGACTTAATGGGAGGCTTCTTTTACATTGTGAATGTATATTTAAATAAATTTGTCAATCTAAATTATAGATTTTGGTCCTATATAATTTAAAAAAATTAATAAAGTATAAAATATATTGTATTATGAGTTTTTATTTTGAGGCCAAAGTCGACAAATTTTTAATGACTTACATTCCAGCCAAAATTGACTTGGACTCCACACAGCCCTACGTTTAACTGATATCTTGTTCCAAAACAAATAAAACATGATTTTAAAATAAACCATTTGCAATAAAATAGTAGATCCTATGTTTTTTTAAATAAAGCCATTTTTAAAAAAGGCTTTTACTCTCAATAAGCTTCAGATATCCAGTTGAACTCTTAACAAAGTGATTAAAATGAAGAGAGACCAAACAGTGACGCAAGTGCACCATTACTATCAAGAGAGCGCATAATGAGAAATACAATTGGTTTTCTGTGGAGGGAAACCAAAAGTATTTACATATTTTCTTTGATAAATTGTTGTTTATTTTCTGTGAAAGTTTCATAGATTCATTAACTAACCTGGTGTATTTCAGCATTATTTTCTATATTTGTGGAGGGGATATGGTTTGAAATGTAATTTACCCATTAATACTTTTCACTTGTACAGAATGCAATTAGACACTAGCTCGATAAAGAATTGCCATATAAGGACTATTTGTATGTGTGTATTAATTAAGGAGAGATCTGTTATGTGAAGTTCATATTCATTTTTTTTTAAAGTGAACTCTGTAAAATGACTTCAGATTACTTAAATGTATATAACAACTTATTTTATATTTTTGTTTCATGAAACAACAATAATTTGACTAATGCTTTTATTTGCTTTTGAAAAATAGTAATTGATGTTTCAAGATTGTCATATGTTATTATCATTGTTTGCTATTTTTAAATGTTGTCGTCATTTAACTCTGCCATATTACTATATGGAGTACTGTCTGCAACTAAACAAATTCACTCACTTAAATGCTTTTGTTTAATTCATAATACTATCTGTAGCTATAAAATGGTGCAATAGAACCTGTTCCAACTATTAATGTGATCTTTCTTAAGTTGGCATTTATTTTTGTTTGTAATATACTTTTTATTTCATGTATTTCTTTTCCTGCTTTATAAAAGAACAGGCCTACTCAAATTAACTAAAGGTTGGATTTGTGTCCTGCATTGTTCTAAAAAAATGTATTAAACTGGTTAAATAAAAGAAAAATATTAATTTAGCAAAAAAATCTAGAAAGCGAGTGCTAAATGATTGAATAAAAAATAAACCTTCAACATAAAAATATTCTTATAACAAAATGAAGGAATCTAAGTTTTTGCGAATCTTGGAAATTTCAAATCTTAATAAATCCTAGATTCAGATTAAATGGATTTAGTAAATAATTAGAAGTTGCCTAGCAATCCAACACCTTAGTACAGTCGGTAGCATGTCTCTCTACTGAGCTAAGGGGCCCAGGTTCAATTCCTGGCATGGCTGAAAATTTATCATTGGTGAAATGTGGGTTTACGCTTCTTTTAGTAATAAATTAACAGCCAGGTCCTGGATGTTGTGGTTCACCCCCACCCCCCAAATATATTTCGCGCAACGCTTCTGTACATTAGCATAAAGTGCAGTAAAGAAAAAATGGTTGTATTAGTAAATGTTTATTTGAACACATTAAATACAAAATTAATAGGCTAGAAAGTTAATTAACAAAGTTTTCTACATAACAAAATTCATAAACATAGAAAAGAGTCTATTAAACGTCACTATCAGGTGTGGTTACTATTCTTTCTTTACAAGCAGAGATATATTTCTACTTAAAAGGAGGTAAGATGTCTAGGTTTTTACTGTATTCCTTCCATAATTAGGGGACATCAATTAATACCCTTTGCCTAGCAAAGGTTTATTTTTGTACTAACCTCTCCAATTATTTAGTTGTATCTATAAAAACAATTAAATTATATCATGATAAGGTTTTTTGACAGGACTTTCTAAACCAACTGATTATCAGCACACAATTTACAAACTTAATTCTAGAAGAGGGCTCATCATTGTGATAGATTAAATCACAATGTCAACCAATGTTACATTTTTTGACCATCCAACACCTTATCTCAGTGGGTAGCGTGTCTCCCTACTGAGCTAAGGGTCCCGAGTTTGATTCCCAGCATGGCTGAAAACTTATTATGGATTAAAATATGGGTTTAACCTTTTACAATGATAAATTGACAGCCGGGGATTGGATGTTGTACCCATCCTAGTCTTAAGATGGATTATAAGGCATATTATGAACTATTTATTTGTTTCTGAATAGTTTTCAAAACTTCACATATCCAGTTAAGTTTTAATTATATCCAATCTGACACCTTAGCTCAGTAGCTTGTCTTTCTACAGAGCTAAGAGTCTGGGGTTCAATCCATGGCATGCTTAAAAAAAATCATTGGAGAAATGTGGGTTTCCCCTTTCACAGTGATAAATCAACAACCGGGGTCTTGGTATTGTGTCTGTCCTAGATTTAAGTTATTGTATAAGTGATGAGCTGATATACTCAATCGGCTCGGAAAGTGCACATTAAATACCTCAAATAAATGGAGGGAAAATGTATAGAAGAAAACAAAGTTGAGTCTGTACAGACATTTCTCAACATTCTTACAAATTTTACAATGCTTTATTTTCTTTGTGAATGACAGTTATTAAGTCAACTAACCCTACACGGTAGCCAGGCAGCCTACAGTGAGGAAGATTTGCCTACTTTGTAATTTATCTAAGCAACCTTAAACTCCAATCTTATTAATCACTGTCATTAATATATTTGGATGAAGGTACATGAAAGATGGATAGAAACATATAAAAGAGCAAGAACACACAGATTTTACAATGAAAAGATGCAGTTCACACTTTACATTTCTACCATCGGACAAAGAGGTAATGGCTGCCTCTTGAAGAAAATTGAGATCATTACCACCCTATCCTCTAACCTAGATTTCATTTTCATCGGGAGAAGTATGAAATGTGCAATGCAACTTCCTAACAAAATAAACAAAAGAGGGGAGGGGAGAAAAAGAAACTTGGTAAAGAATGATAAGGAAACTTTTACGTGTGGGATTTTCAGTTAATTCCCTGAACAATTTAAAACTCATGTCTCATGGTGATAAAAATCAATTTACAACTTTGCAAATGTAACATTTAGATGCCATACATTATAGAGAAGTACAGACATATATTGCTTTGAATGGCTTGTTTCAACTAGGTCTTACTTTAGTTGTAAATGCAGAAGGGACCAAATGCATTGTTTGACTTGAATCATTGGTTAGTTTTATTAGTACTTGAATAGCATTATGTAAGGGTGGGTCATGAACTAGGTAAAAAAAAAAACCTCATCAGCCCAGTCACACTATTGTTACCACAAATATTCTATGGGTAGATATTATGAAATATAAATGTATGCCCTGTAAATTTCAAATAAAATATAAATTTAATCACTATTTTAATTTGTAAATAAAGTGTTCTTTGATTTGTACAAGAAAATTCCTGTTTAACAGAGCTACAAAAATTCCAAATAAATAAGCTGCATAAACTTATATCTCATCGTCAGTCCTGTCTGTTGCAAGAGACCAGTGTAGCCCAACTGTTTTCTTCTGGCCTGCCAATCTTAAACCACGTTTTTAGATAAACAACAGAAAAAAGCGTAACTTACCTCTGTATTATCAAAAACCCTATAGCACAAGAATAACACTCAATCATCTCACTATTTAGGTATACATATAATACTAGTATGCAGATTTTAAGTAGGAATTTAAAAAAAATAATGTTACTTGTTAGTTAAAAATATAATTTTTTAAATTTTACTTGCAGCCTGAAATATTTGCTGTTACACAGATTGGTCTACAAGTCATGAAAGGTTGGACTACACTTCCTTCGATCATGCAGCCACTGATGAGATGATTTTGCACAAATTTTATTTTTACAATCAAGTAGTTACTGGAGTGTCATTATTCTTTAAATTTTTACATCTTGGTCATAAAGTATTGTGACAGTTATTGGAACTTGAAAAAATAACTGTGGGAAAAACCCTGATGTAATGATTTATTTTATCTTATTGAACTAATGTATTAAAAGACTTCCCAAGATAAAACAATGGTGTGGTTTTACTACAGTTGGTTATAAAAGTTTTTTTTTAAACTAGTCCTTTTGCTGAAAACTTAATCTCTGCTCTTTAGTTTTAAAAGTTTATTTGGCTAGACTCAAGTATGAATTATTTTTAAAGAGTTTGGCTAAGCCTGACTGACAATTTGAGGATGCAAAGTCCCATTAAATACCATTAAAATACTCCAGCACAGATTTTAAAAAAAGGTGCCAAATGTCTGGATTCAATAAACATAGGAAAGATAAAACTATGTCTGCACACTTACCAAAATAACTAGATCTAGAAAATTGCAAATAATTCGTGCAAACATAAAATAAATAGTGTATGCCTGCCGAGTCTCTTCCTTAGCATAAAAGAGTAGAACAATCAGTAAAAGTTAAGTGTTCAAATCTACTTTTCTCAAGGAGAGGCTTGACATGCTCTTTTTTGTTCTTTCCGATTTGCAGTTGATATTTTTCTGTTATATGGACTCAAAACTTTTTTCTTTTAATGTGCAGCTTTTCCCTTCTTCAATGTTTATTAAATCTTGGCACACTAATTATAATGTAACAATTCACTTACTGTGCTATTATTTCTGACCAGAACCACTGGGGTTCTGCTACTATACACCCAAGCGACTAAACACTCCAGTTCTCATGGCTATACTGCCTATTTGAGTTTTCAGGGATTTCTTGGGTGCAATGGCGGTCCCGCGTTTATAAATTTGCTTTGTCACTGTGCCAAATCGCACACTTTTTGTTTGTGAAGTTACATTATGATCATAATCATCGTCATCTTCTATTGACACAAGTTCATCATAATCATTTAGGTCATCTTCTTCAAAATCGTTTCTTGGTATAACAGGTCTTCTTGGAACCTTTTTTAACTGAAACAATGAAAATATAGTGTTTTTTTTAATGCTGTCTATTAGTGGCTTATTCCAATATGATTTTAGGAATAACCAAGCAACCAGAGTCTAGTCCACTAATTTACCATTTAACTTAATGTAGATTATCTTTAAACTTTAAATAACGTTAAAACATCATTAACATGATGCTATTTAATATTCATATTTTATACAACAACCTGAGATATGTGAAGAAACTAAGTATTTAAAAATAAAAGAATACCAAAATAGGAAAGTAAACTGAGTTAATCACCTCTTATGTATAAACCCTTTTCACTTTTTTTTTATATTAGAAAGAAGGATAGAGAAAGATGGAGGCATTTTATTAAACTGAACAAGCGATTGGCTGGAAACAGTTGATAATGATGATGATGACAATGTTCAATGTATTATTGCCAGCACTGGAACTTGGAGGCCTACACTTTTCTGGTAAGTGTGTAGGCCTTGCCCTTCTATCCTCCTTTCAATGTTCAATGTAATTATAAAATTAGTAATTAAAATTAAAAATTATTCGAGCAGTCCAGTAGTCATGTACTAGTGAGTTTATTATGTACTGTCACTCCTTAAATCTACATTCTCATTCATTCACACTTCCTATTTCTCTTGTTTGTTAATCACAAAGGGTTGACCTTAAAATCTACCCTCTACTACCTGTTTCCCTTGCAAGCCACCATGTGAGTAACCACAGATTGTCCTTTCAAACATATGTTTTCTCTAGAAAGTAACAACCTCTGTTGTAACCCTTTCTCCTTTCCACCAGATAAAATTAAATAAAGGACAAGATTGTCCAGTTACTCGGCTTAAAACTGATAAATAAATAAACTTTTTTTGCGTGTCTGACCTATATAATTCATAACCCAGTTTGTGGAAAGATTAGCCGGTACTTATGTACAGTTACCTGGAAAACACCTAAATGTTCTAATCGCACATCCTTTCCATGGAAGCTCCTTCCATGCCCCGATGAGATGAGGGGATGGTGAGGAACCATTAGAAACTTCTTAAACCTTACTTAAGCATAACTAACACAAACCCTGGTGACTGTTGGGATAATTCACCTTTCAAGAAAAATACCCACCGGGAATCAAACCCAGGACCTCTAGGTTCAAAGTTAGATGCACCGACCACTACACCGCAGGGCCAGTTACTTAAAAGTGATGAGTCACCACTACCTGACTACTTTCCTACACAGTTCAAAAGATCAGGTTCAAAATGTTGATCATCAGCTAACATCAGCTTAACCAACTGTGCCATAGTCAGCCGATGATTGAATTGCCTGTCGGCATCTGCTCAGCCCTACTTAAAATAATTTATTGAAAAGAAATTAAATTAGTTTCAATAGTGTTTAAAGTAAAAGAGAAAAGAAGGAAGCCAATGTGAGTCTATTAGTTGGGTTGGTTTCCATTTTTATCAATTACATTACATTGTTTGCAGTGTCTTTACATTGTTTTAGAGAAAATCATCAATTGTTTCCAGCTTGTGGCCAGATCAGTTTAGTAAAATGCCCCCAGATTCCTCTGTACTTCCACCATGTGTGTTTAAATAGCTACCAGCTTATTTAATCTAAGATCTGTCTTCTTGTTTAGCTAATTAGTCAAGAAACTATTTTCCTATAAATTAGTTGTTTAGAAACAATACAAATGAAAAGGCTTTAGTTCAAAATGCCTTACATATGTTAATAAAAAGAAACAAAATATTATAATAAATACATACCATCTTCTTTTGAGAAATATTTCCTGATGTGCTGGGGACATCTGCGTGCAAACCTATACCTAATCTTGACTTCACACTCAGTTTCTGCTCATTCACAGGATTTGCTGCAAAAAAAAAATCATGTAGTGTATAGCCATAATTCTTGCATCAAGTATAACAAAGTAAGACAAAGTTTCAAAATTAAAATCAAGTAAATGTTTCAACGTTTTATGAATAGAAGAACATAAAGTAAAGAAAAACAATTATTTAGATGTATGGTAAAAAGAGGATTGATTACAGTTGACACTTTATTCTTGCTTACTATCTCCTTTGATGTGTAAAGTAAGGAAAATGAATTAATTAGATGTACAGTAAAAAGAGGATTGATTACCGTTGACACTTTATTCTTGCTTACTTCCTTCTTTGATATAACTCTATAAGGAAAACCTCTTTTCGCTTTATGAGGTAATTGTATTATATTTGGAAGAATTCTTCCAAATATAATACAATTACTTCCTTCTTTAATATGTAAACCAAAGATGAGACTCAAATCCAGAAGGTCTTTAACTTGAAATAACAATTGTATGTCAATTGTAAGATCATAAAGGTGTGTGTAAATGAGAAAACACATTTAATTTCCTATATCTAAATACTAAACAAACAATTTATTTATTTATATTAATGTGTATGTAAACATATGTATATGTGTATGTGTATCTATATATATAAGGAAATAACATGCAAAAGCTCACAAGTCACAAATTAAAAAAAAAAATCAAGTTAGCACTGGTTTCTCAATCTCCATGTCAACCGTCACATTTCTTTATACTCTGGATCGAGCAAAACCACATAGATCCTATTTAAATAGCATTACAAAAACTATTGGTTCAGAGAAAAACCTCACAGGTCCAACAGTATGATTTCATCAAAACCACACATATCTGTGTAGCCTATAGGAAGCAGGGAATTGAGTCACATGACGCAGCACTGTTTTGCTATTTATATTAGTTTGTTTCCTGTTTTCATAGTTTATTAGTTAATTATTTTATCGTAGTTTTTTTCTTAAAATAATTGATACAAATGAGAACAAGTGAAAAGTTTAAGTTTGTGTAGCGAACCAAGGGTCAAGAAAATGACGTATTAATGTTTCACTGCGTGATATTGTAAATAAATCCTGGTATTCAACTCCGTTTGGGTCCAGTGTATTCACACCATGTAAACACAACAACAAAGCTTCCCAGTGCTGTAAAATTCAACCTAAAGATGCATTAGCTTTTGAAGAAACTGTACAATTTATGTTATAAATTGCTTCAAGAACGTTTGGTCAGCATGTTTATTCAGTACTGAGAAGTGAAACGTCATCGTCTCCTTATCAGTTCAATTACCTAGGCCTAGGTCTACCAGAAGCAAACCCAGCAAAACCTCACAGGTTTCCTTCAAGTTGAGGTCAATCAGTCACGGTTTGTAAACATATTTTCTTACATCTTACTAAATTCCCATCAGATAGAGTTAGACTGATTTTGAAAAGAATTAAAATCTGGCAAAGATTTGATTGAGAACAGAGCGGGAGACTGTGTTAGCCACAAGTCAATCATGAAAAAAGATTCAGTTAGACTATTCATTGGAATTTTATGGGGAGAAGAAAGTCACTAATCCAGGAAAAAAATCAAAAATAATCTATATATGGAATGACCTGTCAGTAAGAAAACTTCATAAGATATAAAAAATCTATGTGCCTACTCCCAACTTACGAGTATCATTGCCAATGTTTTGTAGAATTTTTTTTTGTAGAGTTTAAGATTGGGTTTGGTTACCCTGCTTCTGACACGTGTGGGTATTGTGCCATACTAGACAATAAGATAAAGTCAACATCGACTAGAAAAACAAGTTCTTTTCACGCAAAAACAAATTCACAAAAAAAAGAGCTGAGGCTTTTTATGAACTTCTTCGTGAAACAGGGATGGGTGGATGAAACAACATTGCGTTTGGACAAGCAGCAAGTACAACCACTTCCGCGGACCCTACCTAATACAACAAGCTTTTTACGCTAGGCAGCTCAAACTTTACAATGTTTGTATAAAGGATGTTCAGATACAATATCCTAATTTCTTTGTTTGGACAGAAGATCAGGCAGGACGTGGTTCTACTGAGGTAGCTTCAGCTCTTTTAAGTTATCTAAACAGCTCTGATTTTACAGGAAAATGACACCTTAGACTCTTGTGATAAGTGTGCTGGACAAAACAAGAATAATCATTCTTCATGCTCATATGTATTTTCTTGCTAGCCATGAAGGCAGTCTGGGGCAAATATCAGTAATATTTACTGTGAGGGGCCATATCTTCCTGCCTACCGATCGAGTATTTGGGAGGGTGGAAAAACTTTGAGGAAAAAACCTACAATCATTGGCAAGCAAGAGTACTACGAACAGTATGAAAAAGTTGGTCAAGTTAAAAAGCTCGGTTGCTGACTGATGTGAAAAAAATTGGGAGAAGTTTGAAAAATCTTGACAAGATCAGTGAAAAGAAGAAAATCCACAATGAATGGTAAAATGATTATCTCAGTATAAGCAAATGCATTTTACAGGTTTGACTGTGATCTTCTAAAAAGGGACTCAAATTGGCCAAACATTCTGAAAACTCAATTACAGGCAGTTCCTTTGATTCACCCCATAAGTGCCGAAAAGAAGGACAATGACGGGCTTCTGACAGTTCTATTTGACAAAACCTGGACGGATGATGAAAGCATAGCTTGGTACAAGCATATAGTAAGCAGTGAAGTATTTCCAACATAAGAGACTGATGAACCAAGGCCTATACCATGTGACTGCTTAGATGACGATGCTATTCATATTTAACAGTTTAAAAAAATATAAACTCTGCTTCAACAACTTTAATTTTCAGGATTTAATTTTAATTTTCTCATGTTAAATTTTTAAATTCTTAGGTTATTTAAAACTTGAAAAATATCATATTAAACACATAGAACTGTATTAGATGTAGGCATATTAATGAAATAAAATTGTGTTGAAATCATGAGCGTGGTTATTTGTAGCCTTCTCCAAACAATGATACAAGCAAAAACACACAAATCTATACAATGCACCTTACGAAAGTTCACATGTCTACACTGTTTGGGCATTACCCCACAAATACAAACTTTAGTTGCATTTTTCTCAAAAATCTATGAAAAATTATTTAAATCAAGTATACTGAATGGTTCCTAAGACTGATTAAATTCAATTAACCTCAAACTTGTTAAATTTTCCCCAAGGAAACATAAGAAATGTGTTTTTCCTCGATTCTAAAAAACGTGAATAGGTGGACCTGTGAAGTTTTGCATGTTACCTCCTTTATATATATATATATATTTTTTTAAATAACCACATCTTACTACCCATTCGAGTTATATGCCTATGTACTAATTATTAATGTATTAGGGATTATGAAGGCTTAATTTAGATTAAATGCCTCCACATTTGCATGGAAAATAGTGGAAATACATTTAGGGAAAACCACCCAACACGGCCGGGATCAAACCTTGATCTCCCAGTCTTTGTCAGTCTAGTTACTAGTATATTGTGAGAGTAGTGCGGTCACCAAAGTGGGCAACAATGATATTATTTGCTTTGCATCTAACTACCCTTTCAGGTTACACATTGACTACACTAATGGGGTGATGAAGGTTGAATTTAGAGGATATTTACCTTAATTTGTGTGTAAGAAGATTGGAGGCAGGGGGGCGGGGAGGAAGCGCACACAATACACCCATTCTAAATTCAAACACCAATCTCATCACTGGCAAACCAGACTAGATAAAATTGACATTTGTTTTGTGTACCCATCGGTGCAAGTATAATATAATTAATTAACTCAAAATATTATCTTTGTTATTTATATATTATAAATTAGAGTTGGTCAAATCCACTATTTTACAAATCCGAATCTCCAATTTACCTTCGAGTCCAAAATCCAAGAGGTTTTTTTTAAACGATTAAAGTCTTAAATCTAATTTTCTCGACTCTCAAATGTCCTTATGGATTTGAGTCCCCCATCCCTATTATAAATCAATATTCAATGTTGCCAAACCTGCAGTGCCAATGTCTTAAATCAAAGCTTTGAATGTTATACTCGGATTAAAAAATAATAGGATTTGAACCATCTCTAAAAAAAACTAATTCAAGTAAAAAAACTACCTAGTATCCCTGCAGTTGCCTTATTTTTCCTTCCCATCGGCTTCTTGTTAAGAGCTACGAGCTTGCTCTTGCCGATTAACATAACCATCTCTTCTTCTGGTTGAGAAGACTTTACTATTCGAGCTATTCTAGGAGTAGGCTTATTAATAATCTGCGTTGGCGCACCTAGCCGGCCCACAAGAGTGTCTGACACTCGAGCTTTGGGAGAAGATTCCTCATCTGCTCGCATTGTACTGACCGCTGCTACAGACATCAAAACATTTGAGCCATCAATAAACATAATATGTTCCAAAAAAATATATTATATGAGGGCTGGGCTGATCACAAATGGTGAACATTTGGTTTACATAATTTTAAATAATACAAAGATAATATTATGTATTAATAATACTAAGAAATCAAGTGTTCATGGGTCATTTTTATTTTGTTTAGTATAGTAGGTTTGCTTATATAAGTTTAAATGAAAATTTGAGCTAGAATCTAAATATAATTAACTTTATCATGGTTCCTACTGTATTTTAAAAATAGTTTCAGTTGAATTGACTCTACTTTTCTCATAAGTTTGTGATAGTGTTATAGAGGAATTTTCTTTTGAGAGCTGTGTATTGACAATCATAGTAAATATATTAAATCTTAGCAAAAAAATATGTTTTCATTAAATTTCTTGGAATTTAAATAAGCATAGTTAGTTAAATTTAAAATAATGTTATAATCATTAACTGATAAATAAATTTAAGTAGGTTTTGAAATAAACATGAGTTCTAAATCCATGATGTAGTTTTGAAACTCCCAAAAGATCTTTAGTTTTAACTCCTCTTAAATTTTCTCGAGTTTTAACTTTCCTTGAATATTCCCTAGTTTTAGCTTCCATTGAATATTCCTGTTTTAGCTTCCCTTATATTCCCCAATTTTAGCTCCCCTTGAATCTTCCCCAGTTTTAGTTTCCCATGAATCTTCCCCATTTTTTAGCTCCCCTTGAATATTCCTTAGTTTTAGCTTCCCTTGAATCTTCCCCAGTTATATTTTCACTTTAATCTTCTTCTCATGTGTTTGAAAGTTGACCTCGTGGATGACCGTTAAAAGATAATCCCTCCAACAAATTTCAGTTAGTGGTACTGTGAATTACTGCTACTGCTATATTACGCTACCGGCAATGTTAATTTGTATTGGCACTCTATTATTACAACGTTCTGTAGATTTATGTCACTGGCACTGTGTGTATTCATACACACAAGCAGCTTATATATGACCTACCCTTTGCCCCTTGGACCGCTCGTGGACAGTGTCAGAACCAACAAATCGAAAGAGTCCTGGCAACAGGTGTTATGAAGGCTAGCTTCCTATCGGGTAGAGGGAGTTAGCGTTACTTGTTTTTTTGGTAAATACTGCGGAGTTGATTTTGTTTTGATGGTGCAATATATTGTCATTATTTCTGAAAAGCGCGTGATTCTCCATGAATGAAGTATTGAAAGGATATTTTACATATCATACTTTAAAGAAAAATGCACTTCATCCATGACTTTTTAAATATATGATAAAGGTCAAAATCAGTAACGTTACAAGTTGGAAAACTTATGAGATAGAATCAATTTAAATGCATAATCTCTAATAAGAATATGATGGTTTAAATAATCTACAATTAACTCTGATTTCGCTTCAAAAACAAAAAACCCAGTTTCAACAATTACAAAGCTTAGTTTCTCTTAAGAATGTGCAAAGTAAAATTTTGTTCAAATAAACACTATATGACAAAATGCTCACACCCTGTTCAAATATAGTAAATATAAACATTTATCAGTAAATTGTGCATACAAATATAAGTTAACAGGGCTCTATAGATTCCCATGAATGTTAAAGATTCACGTCCGTTATAGGATGTTTTGTACTTTATTGTACACCATGATTTTGGTATGGAGCCTATTATGAAAGGCCCTGTTTGGTAGGATAAAAGACGTATCAGAATGGATTTCCTATCAAAATTAGGGTACACATAACAGTGCATAAAGATAAAAATTTAAAACTTTATTGAAAATCCCAAACTTGGCTTAAAGTTAAGGATGTAAAAAATATTTTACTTGAACTAATTACAAAGAAAAAAAAATTATAATCTGTACATCATTCAACTCACTTTTTTTTTTTCCAAGTGTGACCTTTTTGGTTTGCGTTTTGAGAATACCAGCATAAGGCAGAGAACTCTTCAGTTCCGGGTTGTGTGGTAGTTCACTGGTTTTTAAGTCTAGGCTTGATGTGACTGATGAGCTCACCTGAGTTTTACCGCCAAGTCGCGAGAACACTGATGATGCCTGGTACATAATATAATGTCACGTGGAATAAGTAATGAAGATACAAATTTATCATTTATTTTTAAACCTGAAAAGTATCGATAAATCCTTTTCAATATAAAACACAACATTATACACAACAGCCTATGAATAATAAAGTGGAACTAAACCCTCTCATGGAAACTATATCGACAAAAAAAAAGTCAAAATACTCAAAAGATGTTCATCTGAATAGTGAATACCATTTGAATTTTGTACTTGCTTACCATTTATTATGTTTTATATAAACAAATATTTGTTATAATTTTGATTTAAAATATATATTTAAATTTAAATTATTTATAAGGTAGTTTCCATATAAATAGAATGAATTTCTCTAGAATTTTTTTTTAGATATTTTATTTTAATTCCACAATAATAGTAGTAGTATTATTTATTATTATCATTTTTATTATTATTATTATTATTATTATTATTATTATTATTATTATTATTATTATTATTAGCACCGCGTCTTACTACCCGTTCGGGTTATACACACTTACGCTAATGTGTAATGGTAGGGTGATTGTGAGATGAAATGGAGGACCTACAGTTTAACGTGGGATCCGAACCACGGTGGAGGTCTGGCAATCCCCACATTCACAAGTTGTGATAAAATAGATGTCTTGTCTGAGGTGAAGGAAGGGTTTGGCAATAATTCCACAATAGTTTACCAATGTTTACTTACAGGTTTTTTCAAATTAAAAATTAAGTAGTGTTTTTCTTCTATTTTTATTTCTCTTGTATGATAAAGGTAATAATGTCTACTTAGTGTTTCAATTTGTATGTGACTTTTCTACTAAAGAAGATGTAACATTAATCGTTCAATAGATTCTTCCCACATTTTGTCCTCTTTCACTAGGTGGGCTTTCTTCAATAATCTTT
Organism: Timema douglasi; assembly: GCA_901482245.1. Lineage (NCBI taxonomy): Eukaryota > Metazoa > Arthropoda > Insecta > Phasmatodea > Timematidae > Timema > Timema douglasi. The sequence continues at coordinate 61,293 of CABEEJ010001732.1, forward strand.
CAATCAATTAGTTTATCTAACTTATTTTTATCATTTTTAATTATCATATAACTAGGTGTGTGTATGCAAATATAATGTTAAATTTGGACGATAACATTGTAAATTAAAATTGTTACACTATATCTTGATCAATATGTCTTTCTTTATTTTACTACTAAGTTATTTTGAAATTGGATATTTAAATTGTGATAATGTAATGCAAAATATTCTTTGATATTGAAAAAAAAAGCTTGATTCCTTCCTTTAAATATAGAATTATGTGAGGAAGTGCCTGAAAAAATGGTCTTAAAGATAGCACCAAAGATTATAAATGCAAGGATTTAAACATTTTCAAATCATACTTTTTGAGCTTAAATCGAATCTTGAATCAAAGCAGACTTTTGAGCTCAAATCGAATCTTTAATCAAAGCAGACTTTTTGAGCTCAAATCAAATCTCGAATCAAAGCAGACTTTTTGAGCTCAAATCAAATCTTGAATCAAAGCAGACTTTTTAAGCTCAAATTAAATCTCGAATCAAAGCAGATATTATTTGTTAATTTCAAATAATTATCATATCAAATCATATTATAGTTAAATTTACTTAAGTTAAGATTAAAAAAAAAGAGAGTTACACGTTAAAAAACAAGTAGATAATTTATTCATCAGGTTTGCAAGCAAGTTGGAAACAGTCTTAAGCCCAATGATGTTTAATTACAATGTATTTTATAGGGACTAAATAAATTGTGCTTATAAAAATAAAACTTTAAAAAATTACTGGCGCTGAAGGTATAAAAAAAAATCGCTCATGACATATCACCCATGTGTCAGTTTACTATGTGTGCCGTCTATTATGCTTAAAATGACACTTGGTGGCTAGAGTTCCTGTCATGAGTCAACTGCGTATCGAAGAATCCACTTAACATTCTTGGGAAGTGTATAACCCGAACGAGTAAAAATAAAAAATAAAAAATCCTCGGGAAGTTGACTACTTACTATTTTTAAATGTATTTACTTTAATTTTTCTAGTAGTATTATCAATAAACTGTATGTCTTGTTATTAAAAACCAAAAACTACCTTACAAAATAATTTCATTCGTACACTCCAGTATTTGGAATAGAGCAATAGGTAATAGTAATAGAATAAAGTTAAAACGAGACAAAGACACTTTGGTAGTATAAAGTTTGAAACCGACTCACTTTCTCACTGGTTGTTTTAGTCTTGACAATAGAAGAACCCTGCATAGTGATGGTAAACTTTGGGCTCTTAATCTCAGTCGTACTGGATATAACATTATGCCCATCACCAAGACGGTCAAATACTGTTTTCTTTACTTGTCCAGGTACTACACAGAATAATAAGCATAATAATTTTACAAACATAATACTTTCATAAATAATTTATACATAGCATAACATGGGTGCCGCAGTGGGCGGTATGATGGAGTCCCAACAACGTGAGTCTCGGTGGGAGGTAGGATGGAGTCTAGGCAACGTGAGTCTCGGTGGGAGGTAGAATGGAGTCTCGGCAACGTGAGTCTCGGTAGGAGGTAGGATGGAGTCTCGGCAACATGAAACGCGGTGGGAGGTAGGATGGCGGCGGAAGGAGAGGGATTAAGACAAAATTGCTCTTTATGAAATATGACAATTTATTAAGCTCTTTCGTATAGGTGGTTCACCAGGGTTGGGTCACCACTGAATCTACTCCAGAAATCGCTGTGTTATATGCCCTCCACTGCTGCCTTGCCTTGTCCAATGGGGGAAACAGCGGCTTCCCATTAGTGCGTGCAAATGTGAGAGACAGTGCACATCACGCGAGCCAATAGAGATATGAGTTCTCTTTGGCACTGATTACAGTGGGTAAATCGTCATGGACGGCTCAAAGAACATGGACTCTGGGGCAGTCCAGGCAATGAGAGGGAGGTTGGCGGAGAAAAATACAAGGGCCGGCTGAACAGTGAGGCACAATAAATTAAGTTATTTCTAATACTTATATTTTCTAAAATTCAAATTTGGGATTCGTGGGTAGAATGAAGATTTGAATTTGGACGGACATAAGTTTCTTGTTTCACTAATAATAATATTAAAGAAAACATTAAAAAAAGTGAATCCCTCGACAATTATTCAAAATAAAGGTTTTTAGTTTGTTTGACATTTAAAAAAAAATTATTTAGGCATGTGTGAAGCTCATTTTTTTCAATTCAAAGTCAAATAAAATATATTCAATATTACTGAAGCTGAATCAAAGTTTGAATATCTTTTGGTTAGTTGTTTCAGTTGGATGGTTATAAAAAATATTATATTGTGCTAATCTATATGTGTTTAAGCATTAAAATCACTTAGAAAATGTTTTATTGCACAAATGTTTGTAATATTTCATTTTAATATGATAAATAAAGTTATGATAATAACATGCAATTCAATTACTTCAGATTTTTTCATACAAATTAGAAATGGGATGCTCAAATCCCTCGAATCCTATGATATTCAAAAGCAATGAGATTGGTAAAAATCTCGAATAGAATAATTATGATTACCTTGACTCCAAATAACAATTTTAAGCAATTGGTAAAAGGAATTATACTAACTCATGTAGTTTGAAGAAAAAAAAAGAAAAAATGTATTAATTTAATTAATTTACATAAAAAATGTTCTATTTGTTGTTAATGGTGTAATAGACATGGCAAACAAAATATCATTCATTGGTGGTACCAAGCCTTAAACAAATTTTTATGGATTGAATTTTAAATATTTTCATTTTAACTAAAATTGTACATTTTTAAAGATTTGGGGATTCAAAAAAAATTTAAGATTCAAACATAAAAATCGACTTAGAAAAATATAGGATTCGACCAATCTATAATATAAATATTAATTTGTAATCTATATAATAATAGCTCGAAATGGTAATAAATGAACATAAATCAAGTATTGTAGACGTTAATATTATTTTTCAAAGGCAAGTTTAAGTTTTAGAAGCTTCGCACACTCCAAGAATAATTGTGAATAACTTACCTAAACCTTGTTTTGCTAAAAGTTGCTGTGTACGTGGTGTGGTGCCTGCTGGCATAATAATCTTGTAGGCACCCTCATGTTGTGGCAAAACTTGTCGAGGCTTCTTTCGCGGCGGAGGAGTGCTTGTTAGCATACCACTAGTCTTCACAGATTTCAAGGACACCACATTTTTCCTCTTCACTGGGCCATGGGAGGTGCTAGCTACTACAAAGCAAACAATATTATATAAAGTTATCCGACAACTAAGCTCAGTCGGTAGTGTGTCTGTCTACTGAGCTAAGGGTCCCAGGTTTGATTCCCAGCATGGCCAGAAAATTTTTATTTGTGAAATGTGGGTTTACCCTTTCACATTGATGACTTAGCGGCCAGAAACTGGGTGTTGTGACTGTCCTAGTCTTTAAGTTAGAATATAAGACATATGATGATATGACAGGCCTAGCCATCCGGTAGTGGAAAATATATAACTTGAATAAAAAACTGACCCAGGTATAGGCTCAAAACATTAAGTAAAATTATTTAAAGTAGAAATTTTATAACCACTTTGGAAAGAATTTGTTATTTATATGAGGCTCATACAATTAACAAGGAACACCACATATGCCTATGTATTTTTAAATTAGTTACAAAAGGTTACCCACACAAAATCTTAAGACAAGAATAATATATTTTTTACAAACTTGGCAGCTGGTCTAGTCGCATATTTACAATGTTATTATTATTATTAGTATTATTATTAGCACTGCGTCTTACTACCCATTTGGGTTATATGCACTTAAGCTATTGTGTAATGGTAGGGTGATCGTGGGATAAAATGGAAGACCTACAGTTTAACATGGGATCCAAACCACGGTGGAGGCCTGGCATTTCACACATTCACAAGTTGTGATTAATACACGTCTTGTTAGAGTTGAAGTAAGGGTTTGGCAATCAGACAAATCTGTCCCGGGACCGAGGATTGAACCCCAGACCACCAAACAAATCTGTCTCGGGACTGAGGATTGAACCTCGGACCACCAGCACAAAAGTCCGACACCTTACCCCTAGACCACCCGTATTTACAATGATGAACTAAAGATGAGGACAGTAAGACTTATGAAAAGCGTATCCACATTTGTGTAGGAATGAGAAACCCTTTAGGAAAACCCACTTCAGTAAACATGGCTGAGATTCGAACTCCGACTTCCATGTCACCGGCAAATAAACAAGACAATAATATATACTTAATCTGCACATCCACAGATATGATAATAAAATATTCAAAGAACAATTATCAACATCTGTACAATATAATTTAGGTGCTCACCTTTAATGGTAGTCTTAGGAGTTTCAACATCATCGTCAGCACTTTTTCTGACATAATGTTCAAGCATTCTTGAGGCTGTAAAAGAAAGAAAAGTCAATTCCATTATCACCACTATTTGTAATGGAAATCGTCATGAATAAAGTGGCAAGGAAACTCAGGGAGTAGAGTGAAAGCCATGATGTTTGCTGATGACTTTATGGTATGAGGGGAGAAGGAAGAGGAAGAACAGGAATGAAAAGAGGAAGTGAAATAGTATGGAATGAAATTTAGCACAGCAAAGTCTGAGGTGATGGTAATGACAAGTAAGAGGATAAGGCCTTTATAAAGTTGAATGAAGTAGAGCTGAGAAAGGTACAGAAAGTAAAATATCTTGGAATTGTGATTGGGGTGAAGAGTGGGAGTAGAGAATATCTAATAAGAAGAGGGAAGCAGGAGGAGCTATTATATAGGTATGAGAGCCCTGTTATGGAGAAGAGATGTAAGAAAGTGTTGAATACGGCATACTTTGTACCTATAGTCACATATGCAGTATCAAAATGACAGTGAATGTAGGAGAGACTAGGAAAGTGGAGGTCATGGGAATGAAGTTTGTGAGGTGCATTATTTCACATGATATGAAAAATAATTAGGAATGAAGTTATTTGAGAAGGAATGGTGGTACAGGGAGTACATGAGATAAAAGAAGAGGATAATAATAATACTTAGCACCATATCTAACTACCCATCTGGGTTATACGCTTAATTACTAATTACTCAAATGGGTTAGGAATTGGGAAGGTTAAATATAAAGGAAGTGAACCCGCGTTTGCATGGAGGGAGAGTGGAAAACCATTTAGGAACCCCCCCCCAAGTTCACCCGGGCGAGATTTGAACCTTAATCTCCACACCCTCGGCAGTCTAGCTCAACACAAAACTAGCGCATTAGCTAACTACGCCACCGAGGCGGGTAGTAATAGAGGAAACAAGGCTGAGATGGTATGTTCATGTAATGAGGATGGAAAAAGAGAGAATACCAAAGAGAATAATGTAAATGAAGTATGTAGGAAAAAGACCTCAAGGAAGACTAAGAAAGAAGTGGATAGGAACAGAAAACAGAAAGTGTGCAAGTGATAGGAGAAGGGTGACCTGGTGGTCTAGAGGTAAGGTGTCAGACTTCTATGCTGGCAGCCGGGGTTCAATCCCAGGTCCCGGCAAAGATTTATCTGATTACCAAACTCTTCCTTCACCTCTGACAAGACATCTTGTGAATGTGAGGAATGCCAGGTCTCCACCGTGGTTCGGATTCCACGTTAAACTGTAGGTCCTTCATTTCATCTCACAATCACCCTACCATTACACATTAGCGTAAGTGCGTATAACCCGAACGGGTAGTAAGACGCGGTGCTAATAATAATAATAATAATAATGATAGGAGAAGAATGAAAGTGCTAAAGGGACTAAGAATAGTTGAAGGATAGAGGGAGATACAGGCATTTTAAAAAACTTACCAAATCAATGGTTGGAAAGAGATGATGATGATGATGATAAGTGAAACAATTTAAGAGCAATGTCTTATTTCTTCTTCACATCAACAATAATTTATGAACTATATATCTACAGAATAAGTCATAAAACTAATTAGTAATTCAATAACCAATTGGAGTAACATACCAAGGAACAACTATTATAATAATAGAGTGTAACTTACCTGGTGACTTTTCCACTCGCGGCAGGGGCTCTTCATAGTCAGAGTTTGACTCTGAATCTTCTTTCACCTTCTCGACAATACGAGATCTTGGAGTAGATACTGCCAACGAAGAAGCTTGAATGATATAAACAAAGTTCATAGTTAATCCCTGTCTATGTTGTTTATGTTTAGTTTTCATGGTGAAACCAAAGTATTAATCAAATTTAAAAAGTTGTACAGTATTTATTTAGCGGGTCTATTTGATAGCATGTGAAACCACAAAAAAAGTTTATATATGTAAGACCATGCGGCCACCAAAGGGGGTGATAAATTTATTCAAATATAAATTCACCATGCCAAAGAAACTTCCCATGAAGTAAGCTGTACTAGAGAATTCTACCGCAGTAAATTAGTTATCACTAACTTATATACTTTAGCCCTTTATGAAAGAGTCGGACAGTAGAAAAAATGAGATGTCAGAGTTTAAGGTAGGGGTGGGGAATTAAGGACAGAGAGAATTCATAAGTTTGCTAACTTGCGTTATATTTTGCACCATCTAACACCCTCCTCTTTTCTTGGAGACACCATCAAATTAACCGTAAATAGTTATTTTGAGGGTGGGCAATTAAAAACAAAAAAAATTATAAGGTTGCTGACATGTTATATTTTATAGTTTGAAATAGTTACATCGTCCAAAATTACATTTCAAGAAATGTTTACTTGAGTCATAATTTAAATATTCTAGTTACAGCATCAGAAACTACATGAAGGATGATGCTCTAACCCTAAATAGTGTGACCTTGACTTTATATAGTGTAGGCCCTACTCAATGTCCATGTGGCGGTTAGAAACTTCCTTTTGGTGAACTCTGTATAACCAATAACCGCTTCGCAAATCCCAGTCTCAAACCCCTTAATAAATATGAACCAAAACTGTAATGTTAAGGTAAATGGTCATAAAAGCCAGTGGACTCTTTTTCTTCATAATGTCTTCATCGTACCAAACTTAGAAGTATAGTACGCCCAGTAGGTAAAAGCAATCAACTCATGTGTTACTTGAGATGTGTGTGTGTGTGTGTGTGTGTGTGTGAGAGAGAGAGAGAGAGAGAGAGAGAGAGAGAGAGAGAGAGAGAAACTCACATACCCAAGTATAGCCTCTGCAGTTTAAAATCAAGGAAGGCCAATGTTGAGTGCTGATTGGCTGGCTGTCCCACACCAAACCTCCCCTTTACTTTGAGAAGCCACATGTGAAAATTGAAATAGAACGCAGCTTTAAGGTAAAGATAAAATAATAAAAATAAAATAGTAAGAACCGCAAATGGAAGTATAATTCCAATAATAACTTCATAAGAATGAAAATTACTAGAATGCAGCGTTAGTAGACTAAAATTAAAGTAAGTGAATTTAAATTTAGAAGATACCTATACATTAATGCTTACAGCATTGATCATGGCTTGGGCTACTTAAAATTATCATAGATCTCCACACTTTCTTATAACTAAACGTTTTAGATAAACAATTTAGTAAGGATAAGTAGGCCTAAATATTAAATTAGATAGAAAATAGAACATGCTGAGGGCTATTAAGAACATAAAAGTTCTAACTTGTTAAGTAGCAATTTACTGACTATATAATTAAGATGTTTCCTCAATATTGACATTTACAAAATATAATTACTAAGAAACTTGAGGGAGAAATGAGTAAACTGAAATATAAACCGGTCAATTGTCCTTGGATGTTATAACTGATGCACACTTGCAAGCCTATTATATGAACAAATGAATCTAGGAATTTAAGAATATTATTAAATTTGCAAAATAAACAGTGGTGGCTCATGTATAGGCACTGCGGAACTGCTGCACCGCCTATTTCCACTTGATATTATTGATAACATTTAATATAATGAGTAATTTATTCTTTAATCCTTTCTTTATTTTTGTAGTACAATATATATTCCTTAAGCTTAATGTCAGTACATCAGTAGCCATCCCCCAGTTTATGAAAAAGATACAAAAATCTTTGTATGGAACTGTGCGCTTCACAGTGCCAGCAACGTGGTGTTAGACGGTTGTGCGCATGTGCACATAGGAAGGGAGTGGGGGGGAGAGAGGTAGAGATAGAACTGTTGCTCTCACAGTGCCAACTCTGGCGTGATGGTGGAAGGAAGTTTTTTTTTACTCAGCGTGTGTTGTGCTTTAAAACCGTGTACCATATTCTTGAATATGATAAAGTGTAGAAGAGTGTAGGGTTAGATTATTATTCTGCTTCTAGCTATTCTATTTGATTCATTTTTTTTCGGTTCTTTTATTCAACAGAAAGACTAAATGTGCTTGCAGTACTTTCAATGGAGAAAAATTTCCTTGATTGTCATCCAGAGATCAAGGAGAATATTATTGAACTTTTTGCGCAAATTAAAACAAGAAAAATTGATTTTATTTTTAAATGAATAGATCAAGCTTGAAGTGTAACAATTTAAGTTAAAGTAAGTAAAACAGTTTGGTGTTTTTTTTTGTTAAGATTCTATCAAGTTCCTGAATAAATTTTCTTTTTAAACATGTTTTTTTTTCTTTTTACACAATTTTAAAACAAAGGCTAAACATTTACTGGAGCAGAACCCCCACTAATTTTAGCTACGAGCCGCAAATGAACATAAACAAAGGAAAATAAATATATAGATGAAATGGTCGAGAGATAAGGGCTAAAAAAAAAGTAAAACCCTGACCCCTTTACAGTCAAAGTAATAAAAAGACTCACAGCTCACTCTTCTTGGTGAGGGAGAACTCAAGGCCTTTGAAGCTTCTGTGTGCGAATTACTTGGGGCTTTTACGGGCCTCACTTTCTGAATACTAGGACTCGACATACCCATCACCATTTCCTGCATGTTCTGAAATATACAGGAAAATACACCAATCAACACCAAAACCATTCAAAAAATCTAAATCTTTCTTAAAATTATGTTATCAATAAATTTGATATCAAAATATGTTATTCGGGCATTAAAAGAAACCATTAATGTTTATACCTAATTAAAGTAAAAGAAGAGGAAATTACATGAAAACCTCTGCAAAGCTTAAGCAGCTTTGACACCATCAAATTTTCGGAATAAAGTAAATGTCTAACGAGCAGTAGTTTAAATTAATAGGAGGAAATAAGAGTTTTAAGAAATAAATTATGAATGCTAAGCCTATATGGTATCATCTGAGGCATTGTGAAAAAGTACACTTGTTCAAGTTCACCCCTTCTAATTAATTAACTAATTGATTCATTTCAAGAGCACCCCTTCTAATAACAAATATTAGTTTCAAGACTACACTCAACATAATGTATCATTTTTAAGGCAATGGTAATGATAATAGTGATGATGGATCTTGTTATTAATATTATTTTGTTAAGAAATTGTATCATTTATACAATGACTGAGAATGTAGCGTCATGGTAGACTATTGGACAGTTAATCAAAATAAATAGCAAAGGTTTACATACTATGTAAGTTTAAAAACAACTCCCAAAATGATAAAACGTACATTAATGTTTCTTGCATATAGAAAATATTATTTACTTCCCTTCCCTTATTGACTCTCGCCTCACTTGTGGCAAAAAAAAAAAGTTCTTCTAGTTGTCATTACTCCATTAAGATATCCACACCTCTATCCCTACTCCAGGGGTACCGCTATTAACCTTGAGAAAACGCTAGGTTTGACAGTTGTCAAATTGTTTGGTTTTTAGATGTGCGGATAAAATATTAATAAATTGGTGACTATTACTAGTAGTATTATAGGCCTACTTATAAATAAACAATTCTATCGCAACCAATAGCCTACTATACTAAATATCTTCAACTTCTAAATGTTAGTTTATTAAATTTATATGCAATGTTTTGTAAAAGTTTTTATTTTTTTTATTCTTGGAAATGTTGTGATTTCAACTCTTGACAAGGATTGTGGCACGAAGAGGGTTTTGGTGTAAAAATTTGGGCGTGGGGTGTTAGTAGTCAACAAAATATTTCTACAAAAGATAATCAGGCATGTTAGTGCCCTACTACATGACTTAAAATGTTTACCCCCATAGGTGTTCAGAACTATTTCACTTACAAATCACACAATTCACTACAGGTGTATTAAACAATAGAGCTAATTTTTTTAAATGATAGTATTTTCACTAGAAATTTTGTGGTTTTATCATTTGGGTACTTTGGACCTTTCTAAAAAAAAAAATTTTTTTAATTTTAACTTTGATTCTGAAGACAATGTTTTGTGTAATGTGTGTGGTGTGCACTCAAATTATTTAAAATATATTTAGTTTATATCTAGATTTTAAAATATAAGAAGAGCTGATAAATATGTATTGTTTATTGTGTCATTTTAAATCTGAAGTGTTGTGCGAACAAAAATCAGTGATAAACATAATATTACTAAACCTTCAGTTAGAGCCAATAAAAGAATAGGAAAACGATTGTAACCAATATCAATATTTCAGTCTCCCCTTCTTCATAATGTATGCTATGTCACTGCAATGACCATATTAACTAATTATATTTTGTTGACTTTTTTATCACCTGTTCATGGACCGTCTTTGCATGTTTTAAAATTGCAATCATATCACCCTTTAGGGTGATATTCAAGTCTTGCAAATCCTCTTTGGTGAGGTCCATTAACATGCTTGACTGAAGACGATGTTCTGCAAAAGTGCAGGCATATCTGGCTGCCACTGCTGGGGGAATCCCTGCATCTTGGAAAAATTTCAGCCATGATTCTGGAAAATTAAATAAAATAATGGGAGAAAATGATTACAACATTTTTCAATAAAAAGAGGATAACGTTTTATTTCCTATAGTGTAAATGAATTTTAGCTAAGAAAAACAATAATATTAGGTACGGTATATAAAGAGTCTGACATTAGTAGCTAAAATGACCATTTAGGTTTATAAATTACAAAAAAAAAACTTTACTAGTAGGTTGGAAAAATAAATTACAATGAAAGTTTTATTCTGTTAAATTCAAAATAATGAATATAAAAATATCAGGTGTGTTAAGATATTTAATCTCTTTAAGGTTATAACTATGCATATGTATTGGCCCCCACTAAATTTTAATCATAAATTAAACACTTTTTAAAAATCTTGAAGCTCTTAATTTTGAAATATATTACATTTAGCCTAGATGTACATCTGCATAAGTTTAGTGCATAATCCAAATGGGTACTAGAAAGAAAAAAAAAATCTACTTTTTTTTTTAATTCATAAATTCAACAAAAGGAATCAAACAATGTTTAAATATATGTTCGTAATTTAACATCTATTCAGAAGTTGACTTTATAAGATATTAAGTTATGGTAATAAGTTTTAAAAATATTTCCTGGACAGGACTTTGTTCTCAAAATCAACCCTGGAGTGACCATACTTTACCAAAGTCATTCATTTTTTACTTAATTTATTTGAATTATTTAACGTGCACTTTTTGAACCAACTGATTAGGAATCACACAACTTATTAACTAATTTATCGCCTCGTATTAAACAAGAAATGCTTCGATTTGCAAATGAATGACAAACTTTCATTTAAAATAATGTAGGCCTATTGTGCTATTACCCCGGGCAATACATGGTACTTCTTCTTGAACTGAATAATAGGCCCTGAAGTGACCCTACCTCAAAAAAATATTTAGGTACGTACGCTACTTAGTTGCAACAGTCAAAGTATCTGACATGAGCATTAATATTTTCTAGCTAATTGTAGGTAGCCATTTCCTGTTAAAATAACATCTAAAGCCTTAATGATGATAAGTCAAGGATAAGACCTATTTTTTCATAATCAGGCCTAGTACACATTAAAGATCCAGGTTATTAACGATTAAGTAGGGAGTAGAATGTTTGTTTCTAAACGGCATAATTAACCTGCACAAATGAGGTCAGCATACATCTCTTGTAGAAGTTAACGCTAACGTATATTGCAAGATTCAAACTTCAATTTCATCACCAGCAATGAAGTTTCCTACAAGAGTGATGTTTCAGACTGTGACAAGTGTGAATAAATTACATAAAAAAACTTTTTTACAAATGAATTAAGGTGTCTTAAAAAAGCAGTCTTAGTTTACAACCATATCATTAAATGAAGCCAGTTCTAACTTTTTTTCGGGTAGGCCTTTTATAATTTCTTCTTTATTTAATTTTAGCTGAAGAGATTTTGGTTATCTTAAGTAAGTTAACCTTTTTTAATCAAGTTTGACAATTGTATTTTTCATTTATTGGATTTAAAGTGAAATGGTTACATCATGCCACATAAAAAAAAGGTCTGCCAGATGTTAATTTTTCTTATACCAAAACACATTATGGGGGGCATGCAGATGGTAATTTTGTAATTAATATCTAACCTTCTCTAATATAATAATATATCAAATATATTGTTTTTTATAGTTATTATTGCCTAAGACAACTTTGAGAACCTTTCGAGTTCAGTACCTATGAAACTGACTTAAAAGCTATGCTTAAGATTTTAAGAAATAAAATTACTTGTAAGGTTGTTTTTTTCCATCTCTTGCTAAATAATATTAGTTCAATTTATTTTCGCCACAAATAAACCAGGTTTAAAATATATAATTATAGCATTAAATTTTTAGTACAAAAATTAAATATAAATTAATAGTTGATCAAACGTTTTGTACACTATTCAATTATTTAAATAATTAAATAACAAAATTTAGCTTGGCATTGTAAGTAATAAATTAGGAAAAGAGTCGATCGATATCAACTTGAATCGATCTTTTCATACATCGAATCTTTATACTCGACTAGTCGACTTATTATATCGATGCAAAAGATCTCAATTTGATTTACGTAAAGCTACCACACGACAGTTGTGCTAGAAATCAAGTGTGCTAGCTAGCTCCTAGATATATGTACACTAGCTAGTACAATAGAAAAGAGACTAGAGTATTCGCACGCTGCTAGTTTGGTACTTGGTTCTATTGCAAATATTTATGGAACGTCAGAAATTAATTTTGGGTGCAGCAGCTGCATTAATTATTAATGATGATATTGAATATTATGAGAGGGAGCGTAGGAAAAGAATATGGACACGGGACAGACTAGAAAAACGAAATAATGGTCGCGGGATGCTAAAAATTATACATTTGGAGGCTAGGTAGGATACACTCGGGGTGACACTAACGTTTAGTATCTCCTAAAATTTGTATTAATTTATTTACGATGTGGTCAGAGGCCCCTAAGCCCATGGGTGTTAAAGTACAGTATCCTTGATACACAAATGTTTTTTAGGCCTACGCACACTTTATATTCTTTAAAAAAAAACACCCAAGGTTGGCATACTATCAAGTTTATTTAGATTAAAATTGGGTCTGGAACACAGTTTGTCGTTTTTAGATTACATGTTTTTAATTAAATATATATTAAATATATTGTCATATTGTGGGAATTTAGTATTATATAAACAAGAATGCTTAGAATAATTTTCTGCAAACAGTAATATCACATCTGATGACCATGTTGGCGCCATTTCTACCATTTCTCTACATATAGTTTCAGCACTTTGATTGTTCGAATTACACAGACTGGTGTCGGAACTAGTAAGAAAATAGATCTTGTTTTATCCTCACAACTAGTATGGTAGGCAGAACCAGTATCCTTTTTCTGATTCGTATGACGCTAGATGATGACGTGCCATCTAGTGCTAGCTAGCACACTGGATTTCAAGTACGAGCTAATGTCGTGGGATACGGGTATAATCAGTTGTTGACATCTCGTCTTCTTTCAAAAAATGTAAAGCTCAAGAATAAACTACAATATATAGAAAATCAGTGGTGACCTCTCACACTCACCCCAAATAAATGTGTGCAAATATATTATCCGTTCTTATCTTTATCTTAATATTTTTGGAATCTTCAAAGTAATTCATTGAGAAGACAGCCCTAAATGTCATAAAACCCTAAAAGGGGTTGATAAATTCTTTTTTAAGATTCTTAATATTGGGTTAAATATTTAGACGTTATTTCACTATCTATAGATAATTATTAGCTTATTTAATTTATATATGTGTTTTCTTAAACACAAATAAAACTTGTTAGGACGCGCCTTTAGGACCATGGTGCCCTAAGCGACCCCCTAGGTTTGCCTAATGGAAGGACTAGTATTCAAAATTGTAAAGCAATCATAGCTGGTTAGCTGACTCATTGAGGTATTGAGGCAAATAGTTCCATTGATATAACCCCAGCATGAAGTCCCAGGTTGAACTAAAATGTATTTACACAATTATTATTTTTAGAGGATAAATAAAATCCTAATAAATCTAAGATATATGGAATTGAGAAAATTCTTAAAACTCTTTTTAATAATATAATATAAATAGCTACCTATTCAAAGTCAATATTATTGTAATTTTTAATTCTCGCATACCTCTGTCTTTGAGAGTTTTTCTTTATTTAGTAAGTAAACATACTTTTAATAATATTTATTTTTAATTACTTATTATTTAATAAACCTTTTATTAAGTCCGATTATGGCCCTTAACAATAATAACGGTTAATTTAATCATAAGGAGTATATTAATGGTCAGTTACAAAATATAATATAATTTTCTCTTATTTGAGAGATTTTTTTAATCGTATGGCATATACAGTGATCTCTATGCTATACTAGATGCAGTGGTGGATCTAGGGTATGGCAGGCATGGCACGTGCCCTGGGTGCCAGTTAAAGGGGGGCGCCACTTAACAGTTTAAATTTACCCAGCTGTTATAATGTATTTTAATTTTTTATTCTAAATAATGTGTAGTTGTTATTCTAACTATTAAATCGAACGTTAAATATTCCGATGATTTTTGTTAAAATGTATATCTGGTTATCTGAGGGTAAACAATACTATATACTTTTGGGGGTGTGTAAGAGTTCATTTAAGGGTAGTTTACTGTGAACACTTTTTTAAAGATTATAAATATTTAAAAATGGTTAAAATAATTTGATTCCAAAAGAGTATCTTGAGAGTGTTTGACATGACACATTATTTTCAGTACTCTTATTAAAATTGTATGTTTCTTATATCCGAGTATTATGTAGAGAAACCACGAACCATAGCTCCTCAACGAAGAAGGAAAGTGGAGTTGGAGGACGGAAGAGATGAACGTTGGAGGTGGAGGAAGAAAATAAGTCCAGCAAGTTCTTTAAGAACTTCCCTGGAAAGCCCGAAGCAAATAGTTTGACATGTTTCATGAAGTCTCCTGCATCTGATACAATTTTGTTATAATCAGAAGTTGGATCAAGTACAAATGTGTCACAATCAATTGTCGTCTAAATCCAAGAATAACGCGATTAAGTGTGAGACTGCTAGAGAAAAGTGGGTATGGCGGGAGGGAAAAATGATGATGGTGGTGTCATATACTTTATTGACAAGACTGAACCTGATGGCATTGATCCTAATGAACTGGATTGTGTCGAAGAGCCTTGATCTGTCATGCCAGGAGTCATTAAATAGCATGTCATTGGACTTATATAGTTCGACAAGGATACCGTAAAAGAAATTGTGGCTGACGCGTTGAAAACAGAAAAAATAAAGTTGAGTTAGGATTACTTCTAGAACAGTGAGGGGCCTTTCCTACAAACAAATATCTACTCAATGAATAAATCTTGGTTCAAGAGGACATTTGGAAATGGTCGTGGTGAGCAAGTGACTCGCTCATGGCTGGTCTATTCCCCTTCTAAAAGGGCTGGATTTTGTATCTGTTGTATTTTCTTTTCTCATCCAGACTATCAATCCATATTGGAGAAGGAACGTGGATTCAAATAATGGAAAGCACTTGTAAGGATATGTGTTCATAAAAATGTCAAGAATCATCGTGATTTCTTCACACAGTGGAAAAAAAGTAAAGAAACTTAGCTGAAAAAAGAGTAGTATTAATTGACGTAGAACTTCTGTCACAGATGGAGAGGGTAAAGCAGAAGTGGCGTGATATCTTGCTAGAATATTTCACTGCATAACATTTCTTGTTACTCAGAACTTAGCTTTGTGAGAACACAGGAAGCTACTTCAGCTAGACGATGACTCCAATGTGGGAAATTTCTTTGGATTACTGAAACTATTGGCCATATTTGACCCTGTCATGAAATAACACCTCACTTATGTGGAAAGTCATCCTAGATCGACGTCTTAACTTTCACACTGTATCCCTAATGAATTCATCCACCTGATGGCATCCACTGTGCACCAAAGTTTATTGATGCGCATTCGTAAAGCCAAGTACTATGGTCTCATGTTCGACTAGACTCCTAATCAGGCACACCGTGAGCAGAGTTCAGCAGTAGTGAGGTACGTTTAAGTTGATTTTGATAGGAAAGTAGTCATGTTAGAGGATCCTTCCTCGGTTTTATCGAGATAAACATGAAGGATGCTAAAAACTTGGTTGAAGTCATTTTGTAGCAATTGGAGGATGAAATGGATCTACACGATTGTAGGTCACAGTGCTATGACAACGCTGCTGTGATGGTTAGACATAAAAGTGGTGTTCAACAATAAATAAGTGCGATAGAATAAAATCAACCTCGCAATGTTTGTAGATTGTGAAAATCACTCACTCAACTTTGTGGGTGTACATATAGACAATAAGGATATAATGATGGTCAATTTTTTGGATTCTACGAAGTTCTCCAAGTTTTCTTCTTTCATTCAACACAGCACTGGGTAAAACTGAAAAACACCGTGCCTGTGGCTGTGAAGTTGGAGTTCAAGAACAGAAGCAGTGAATCCATTAAAAAATACCTTAAAAAGATACTTCAAGCTCTCAAGGACATGATAGACGATGATGATCGAAGCCCGTGAAATAAGGAGTGACGCAAAGCAGCTGTACAGCCACGCGCTAACTTAAGATTCTCTGACTTTGCTAGGATTTTGGAATAATTACTCATTTGCATTGATGGTGTTCAAAAAAGGCTGCAGGATTCTCACATAAATTTCCATCATGCTGCCCTGGATTTTAAATCTCTCCAAGATCACTTTTATGATAAAAGAGTAGTATTGGTCAAAAATCACTCTAGGAAGGATTCGATCTTTGTCAAGAATGGGATGTCGAAGTTGAAAGATGTCAGAGATAGAAAAAACAAATGGCTGGGTGAGAACTTGCAAGACGATGGGCTAACAGCTAAGCAGGAAATGGAAGGAGTCAAGATGGGATCGCTCGTCCATCTTCACAGAGAACTAGACAAAAGGTTCGCTTGTTTGCCCAACATTAACGCCAAGTTTGGCTTTATTCTCTATACCAAGATACTGTGTTACAATGACAATATTAAGGACCTAAAGCAGAAGTGTGAAAGTTTGGGTAAATTTTACAGCTGGATGTCGATGGACAGAAACTCAATGAAGAAATTTTAGATTTTTGTAAATTAAAATTGTTAAGGTTTTGTATAATAAACCATACGTACTAACTTAAATGTGTTAATATTTAACCATGCAAAGTATAAAATTATTAAATGGTACATAATAAAGTAGGCAACGTTGTAACCGCACTGACGCCTTATACAAGAATGATAAAGGTGGAAATGACATACTACTAGTAGTTTCTTAAGATGAACAAAGTAATTGGTCTAAGCGAGTCATAAATTCAACAAAAATGGATAGCAATTATGGCCCGTCTACAACCAAACGCACCCGCTTGTCGGAATCGCAACTACGCAATAACGTAATTTTGTCTGTCCACAATAGCTTACGCAAACACAATCGTATGTCGGAACTGTCGGACCAGCTTGTCGGGAGGAGACGAACATTGTCCATCTCTTGCGTTTATGTAGTTGCGTTGGCTTGCGTTCAGCCAATCAAAAAACAAATATGGATGGACTACAAAATCAAATAATTTGGAAGTTATTTGGTCTATGACAAAAACGCTTGGAAATGTATAGTAATTAATACATGATATTAAATTAAAATCATGTGTATTTAACCATTTAAATATTTTTTAAATATTTATTTCTTATTTGAAAACATTAATATGAATTTGACTTTTAGAGTCATCATTGATGTTTGTTCCTATTGGTTGAAATTACGTTTTACGTCTTTTCATTGTAGACATTCTATTTTGTATTTAATAAAAGCATAATTACGAGTGCATTTGCGATTGGGTAGTTGCGAGTCCGACAAGCGGGTATGTTGGTTGTAGACTGGCCTTAACTAGCTAGAAATACATGACAATAAGCAAGTTCTTAAAATCGTTTAGCTATGGATAAAAGGAAGAGAGTATTATACGATTTAGGCCTATTTAATATCACATAAGAAAACGCTATTAGATCTACTACACCTAAACCGCCATTTTTGTTTTAAAAAATATCAAAATCGTTTTCGCACTTAAACTTGGTCAAAATCACTTGCCAATAACACTCAATATCAGAATTTAACCAAGTAATTGCGAAAACTCAAATATTATTGTTATTACTATTATTTTATTCATACTATTATTTTAATTACTATAATAATATTCACCTGTTCAGCTAGCTATAAAATAAAGACAATTGTACTTATTCCTTTTCTACGGTATCAAGCCTGAGAAAATAATCGATTATACATGACGAAGAACTCGATATATCGATAGTAATCGTCCACCAATAGTCCTATAAGACTGGGTTCGCTAACAAAAATAAAAGTGTAACAGTATTATTTTAAAATATAAATGAACTACTCTTGAAATCGGTATTAAAAGTGCTCTTATAAAATAAATATTTAAAAAAATAACACAAAATATCTTCTTTGTATTTTACACATCACCGGCAACCATCTTAATTCTCACATTATTATCAATGGTGATTTTTATTCAACGTTTCTTAGAAACTGTCCGGACTATCTGTTAGGTAGTTATCTGCACCCCTTGTAGCCAGTGGATTAATTGATTGAAACACATATTAGACTTATTTATTTTAATTAAAGTGTACAAAGTTACCGAATACAACACTATTTTTATAACACTTTTTAATGTTATATTGATTTTTAAATGTACCCATAGATAAAAGTATATGTACCTAATATATTTATGAGCAAATTTAGCGATAACTACACTTTTTAAGTTAATGAATGATTAATTAAGTAATTTATTTATTTTTCTCGTAATCGGGGATTTTCTTGGTAAGAATTTAATGCGGGTATGAATAACCAAGTATTTTTAAGATTCTCCTACTCCCTGTGGTGTCACGTGACTTTCCCGTTTTAGATTCGCTCATCGAGCAACGGCTGTGCCGTGAAGTTAACAGAGGCCGCAGGAGGGTTTGTACGGTGTGTGAGGAGGTGTGACGCGCCCTGCCTCGATTTCTGCCGTGGAAGGGACTTATTCAATCTCTTAATTAAAACCGACTTAATTGAAAATTTACGATGACTGATTACGCAGTCAATAATATAGATCAGTATGGTGATGGCTATATGGAGCCGGAAGAAGAATGGGAACGCGAGGGACTTCTAGACCCTGCGTGGGAAAAGCAACAAAAAAAGGTAGGGGTGTAACATTTATAATTTGATGTTCTTATCATTAATGTTTTTAATTTTAATTTCGTTTGACAACATCATGTTTATTTTGTATACCTGTAGACACCAGAATTTATTATATATGTATGGTGACTCACCTGTGGAATCTTATTAATTACTCGTGAAGCTATCAACGGTTATTGAAAATAAAAGCAAATTGAAAAGATGTTTCATGACTGTAGTATATATTAACTTACAAAACCATTCATTTAGGATCAAATCATCATCAGGGCTAGATTCAGGGGAGGGCGATGGCCCAGGGGCCTACATAAATAGTTGCAGCGATAAAAAAATCTGCTTTTGGCACTTTGGGCGAAATCATGGTAACATTAAAAAAATTAATCAGGCTTATAGGCCTACCTTATTAACTTATATTAATTTTTATTTATATCAGACAAAATATTACTTTAAAATGGCCTGCAGCTGTTCACTTTTTCACATTTGTTCAGCAAATCTAGGTATTTCCTACAAAATCTTCTGGATGTTATGAAATCTTGACCAACAAAAAGCTTTACATTTCTAAGAATTCGAGTGAAACTCATCTGTCTATTTGAGAAGTTATGACAAAAGCCATCATCCATGGGTAGTCTCGTGATAAAATAAAGGAAGCACTATCTGAAATCTCAAATGATCAATAGCAAAGAATATAGTTAAAATTAAAGCTTATGGATTTTTGAATAAGATGTGTAGTCTTGATTTTGTATTGTACAATGTATTTTGGAATTACATTTTGGTCCTTTGAACTATGGGGAAAAACCAGCAGCTCAGCTATCACCTAAACAGAAGTTCTGCACAGAAAGCATCATCCCAATCATCGTTCAGCTTTTTACTTCATTGTGTGAAAGAATATGTGGCTACGATGTTGTCTGCAACTGTCTAGATTTCTTAACCATCTGGACCATCCAATTACCTTAGACCTATGCTTTGCTGCAGCCAATCTTGTCGGTATCTAGAGCCTACAAGGATGACCTGCAACCCACTCTTGAAAATAAATCATGGTTCAATCTTCAGCAATTTTTGATACATATATGGAAAAGCATCTTGGCCCACTGTGGCTAAGAAAATGTTTTTCCAGACAATTCTTGTTGAGACCAACTTTAGAGCTACATTTTCAAATATTGAAATTGTCTTACAAGTGGAGTATGTATTTTTTGCTAATGGTGTCTAATATCAGAGTTGAGTGGTCTTTTTCGAAGATGAAATTAATAAAGAACCGCACAATAATGAAACAGGATCATCTCTCATGCCTATCATTGCTAATCATTGAACATGACTTAACTACATGCATTGGAATTAATAAAAACTATTAAAAAATTGCTGAAAAAAAAAGAACTAAAAGTCTTTGTCTTAATTGAATGTGTTGATCTGTTTATGTTTTAACTTTAATTAAACTAGAAGAGCTACATACATTCAATCTGAGTTTTTTATAATACCCTTTAGTGCAATGCGTTAGGTACGTATGTTTAACCTACTACTATGGAGCTGTGATTTCAGGGTTAACATTTACACATTTGAAAAAAAAAAAAATTAAAAGGTAAATCAACTTAAGTCATTTTTGGGCAGAAAATTTATTAATGGATATATATATATTGTCAAAAGTTTTGACAGTATTATCTGTCCATTTCAAGAACTAAAAACAAACAAAATAGGACTTAAATAGGTTTGTTTTTGTTTTAAAGAGATGATTTATCGTGATTATACTAATATTTCCTTATTTAAATAATATTTATATCATTGAGATTTTAACACTTAATTTTGTAAAGAAAAAATGATGTCTAAGCAGTGAGGAAAAAGATTTGTTTGGTTTTGTAGTCTCTAATTATTATTTATTATTACCAGGGGCTCCACAGCTCTAAATATGACCAAGATCAATTTAATATGATGTAACTTAGCCTAAATATTTATTCCTGAATTTAATATTAATAGCAAACTGTGCTTGGTATTATTATTATTATTATTATTACTTAGGCTACTGACTTATTTGTATCAATAATTTATAGGGTGTTTGGCATTCATAGTAGAATTAATACAAATCTTTTTTGGATCCCTTATTCTTTAAATGCACTAAACTCATAGGCTACCTTTATTACTAGAAAACATTGTTTTGATATACTACTTAATTTACCTAAACATATATTTTTAAGTGATTTGACTAGCTCTTGATCAAGACATTACATTCTAGACCAGTTCTTATATACTTATCTAAACACACAGTTTTCAAATGTGTTTATTTAAATGTTAGGATTGGATCTTAAAAACAATCAGCTTCAATATAGTTTGATATTCTTGGTATATTTACAGCCTCTTTCTTGATATGAGTTTGACCTAATTTTAAAACTAGCACTAAGTCA
Source organism: Timema douglasi (assembly GCA_901482245.1). Classification (NCBI taxonomy): domain Eukaryota; kingdom Metazoa; phylum Arthropoda; class Insecta; order Phasmatodea; family Timematidae; genus Timema; species Timema douglasi. The sequence goes on from CABEEJ010001732.1 coordinate 83,104, forward strand.
CAACTAGGTAACCATTGATTTCAACTCTCTAAACAATGCACAAAAATATAGTTTGGCTTACCTCTACAACTTCCACCTGAAGTAAAATCTTTCCTTTGACATTAAAGTTATTTACATTTTGGTCAGAAACCCAATAACTTGTTTCATTCCAAGAAACATCCTCTGTTCTCCAATACCATACTGGATGTAGGCTACCAAAAACATTATAATATAAAATGTTGGCAAATCTATTTTTATGAAAGTAATAAATGTGAGTGCATCTTCTAAGGGAATATTAATATAGTTTAATTATTTAGTATTTGGTTATTGGAATAGTTACGCCTAATGAAAGTGTAAACACCACAACTTATTATTTTGTAGGGTCCAACTATTTATAGAAGGGTTGTGGAACACCCCCCTCCCCTGGTTGACCCCTGACCCACACCTTTTTTTACACTCATTCCAGATGGCTGTACTGATGTGTTTTTTCCTAAATAGTTTTTCCCTCTCAACACAAGTGTGAGTACATTTGGTATAAATGATATCTTCCCCAGACCTCCCTACCCTATTAATATGTTTGTAAATAGCTTTGGTGGACTGTAGAACATGATACTCTTTATGAAAAAAAAGGCTTATGAGGTGTCTGTCCTGAAGCCTCTGGCTTAAATAAACTTCAATTTTCACCAAAATCACTTCTACATAATTTGACTTGTATAATTGCTTAATATCTAGATGTAAGCAATTTTTTTTTAAATACTCATTTAGTCCACCTACAACACACTGTCATATTGGCCACCAAAGCTTCAACTTCTGTTATCTTCCTTGTGTGTATGCTTAAGGACATTATCATATTTCTTAAATTCAATCTCAAAGTATGTTAATTGAATTGTAAAGACAATCACATCAAAAACAAAATATGGCAGTCTATTCTATTAACCTATATTATTCATAACTAGCGAAACTGCCATACATAGAACATGGAATATATTTTGTTGTCCTTTGGAAAAGGCTTATCTCAAACCCAAATGTCTTGTTGGTCACAGAAGAAGCTTCACTTAATTTGTAAATAAACATTTTTATAAACCACAAATTAAGTTTAATAATAAATAAGTTTCACTAGTACACTTAAAATCCATAGTAAATTATTTGACTGAAAAAAAGTATTTGCCAAAAATAATGTTTCATGTTTATAGTCTATCCATTGTTAAAGATAAAATTTGGCTGAAGTTTAGTTTTTAAACAGAAAAAGACAGGCTACTTACTAAAAAACAAATAAACGATATAGCCTAAATGATTCTCAGAAATCTCAAATAAAAAGTAGGCCCTAATGTTAAATAATTTTTACCCTATTCTTAAAATTATCTCATAATATGGTCACATTCGCCCCCCCCCCCTCCCCCCTGTTTCTATTCCAGCTTAGTACCCATTTGAGTTATGCATTAATATAATAGGAACGAGGCAATTTGAGTGTTCCGCGATGTGTACCCGCATTTGCGTGAAGGAAGAGTGGAAACCGTTTAGGGACCCGCCCCCACCCCTCGATGCATTTGGCCGGGATTAGAACCCTGTAACCAGAAATCTGGTCACTATTAAAAAGATGTGTTCTGTAAATAGCATTGCATATTTTTGGTGGTTAAATCTTAAATCAACTTTATCCTGAAATTGAAATTTGGACCCTTCAGGTAAATAAATGTAAACAACTAAGTTGATATTCCTGGTCATTGTCATTAGTGATAGTCGAACATGTCTCTGAATTAGTATACATAATGAGGGAAGCTAAGAAGCAAATCAAGCAAGGGCTCACCTCAACTGACTACTGAAATCTATATTGATAAAATTAAGAGTTTGTTTGAGTGTATGTCTCTCTTGAGCATTACGCGATATCTTCCACATGCATAAGGCTGACATTTAAAAAAATCAGTAGCCCTTTATTGTGCACAAATATTTACACCTCAAGGTTAGAATTAAAAAATTTTGGCTAGATTTTTATAAATTGACTAGAAACTGGATCGGAAGAAGAAAAATGAAGATTTGTTTTCCTGTATATTTGAAGCAAAGAAAAGTGTTTCCCCGGATAGCGCCGGTTATTTGTGCTAGTCTACTAGTAAAACAATTAGTTGTGTAAACAAAAAAAGCAAACTTCTTATTTAAATTAAAGTAATAATCGTTTATACTATACAAAACAAAAATCTCAAGACATGCTAAACATTTTAATAAAAATAAACCTGGACAAATTTTTTTGGCTCTGGTCCAATTTTTATATATGTCTGTTGATTAACACAGTTTCTAAAATATATGGTAAGGTTGGTGGTATTGGTTCTCACATTCGTCAGTTTGCCTATTGCATACCGGTAGTATATGAGGACTAAGAGCAATAGACATTAGCGCTCAATGAACAACAAAACACACCACCCAGTGCGAATTTAAGGAGGGAGCACGTGCCCCCTACCCTTAGGTAGAATATTTGATTTTTTTTTAGACTAATGGAAGGGGAGAGCGAGTGATTAATGTGATTAATGAGGATATATATTAATTTCTGGAGTGTAAGTACAGGAAAATTATTGTGGGGGTGAATCTAGGCTTGAACTCGGCATGGTTGGAAGGGGAAATGTTTCTACAGTCAATATAACTGTGCCCCCTTTTTACCATTCCTAAATTCGTGCTTGCACACCACGTTGTGGTTGATACCATAACTAAAAAGCTAGATAGCCATATTTGATCATTTAATTAAAGACGCAAGTCTGGCAATAAATCATCGGACACAGCTCAGCTGTTAAAGGAGCGTCTTCATCCATGGGCATTGCTCATTTGGAATATGGATGGACTACATTGCAACATCTTTGTGAGGGTTATCTTGGACTTAACGTAGAGAACGAAATAATATAATAAAAAAGTGATTTTGAATTTTTATCCTACCAAATACTAACCAAACATAAATACTCATTAGATTAGTTATGAAAGGTCTTGGGGGAGACCCATTCACCCGACCTTTTAAAATAAAGAAACCGGCAGGGTTACGTGAAAGATCAGCACGCTTGACTCTTGATCCTTGATCGATCCCGATCCCGATCGATCGCACCGAGATGTTGTTTCCCCCTCCACTTCGATTAGGATTTTCTTTCAAATCGATTGCTGGCATAATTTATATATATTATATAAAAAATAACCTGTCCCTTTATTTTTATTTAGGTTTGATAGTGTAGAGCAGGTATAGTAAACTCGCGACCAAATCCATGATTTGGGGCTGTTCGTGGACTTAGTGATGAACCATCATGCAATGCGACCTTGTTATTTTTTATAAACGTCGAGGAAATATATCATTTGGGAAGTTGGCTTAATTTTGAGAATTCCGACACGTGAGGTTGGTATACCAAATCTGTAGGCTACTTTTTCTTTGACGTGGGACAATTCCCAAAAATGGCCGAATTTGCAAACCAAATATGTGTACAATGTTTGGCAGTATATACGTGTAAAATAGTTTTCTCCCATGGAAAGAAACAACTCTCCGAAAGGTCTCGGCTTACGGACACATATTTTGTCAACTATTACAAAAATTAATTTGACATAAGATTTTAAAGCCCGGCATTTACACCACTGTTGCACACAAAAAGGTTCAAATTGTTGGTAAAAAATAAAGTATTAATCTTATGGTTTTATTATAGGGAACCTATTTTTTCGTATTAAGATACTGGTACTAGATGTAGTCATTTTACTTAAGCCTTTAAAAATACACATTAAAAAATACGAACCCTTCAATATTTTTAATGCTCAATTGGCTCTAATTAAACGTGTTTGACACGCCTTTTAGTTTCATTCAAAATACATTCGGTCTATTTGTACTAGAAGATCCCAATATTAAAACACAAAACATAACAGAAGTTTTAAATTTAAAAAAAAAGTAAATAGTGTATGCTGCATTTTCCTAACTTTGAACCCAACGTTCAGGGGGGTTTATATCTGAGCAAATCATAGTTGTTTCTGAAGACTTTCCGGTAAAGAGGGCAGAGTTATATGTTGAGCTAGTAGAGGAGGCGAGTGAACAATTTTAGTTCCTAACTTTCATAAGTACAGGATGACCTCATAGTTCCTGATAAAGGACTATCACAGCACTTAGAACCAGAGTGGACATAGTGGTAATGAGCTCAGACCACATATAGAGTTGAGTGGTTTGCCTCAGCGGAATCCCAACGCTTATCTGCCCTTTCTAGACTAGCACAACATTCTTTCATGCCACTGTTGGTTTAATTTGCCTGCGAGGATCCGAGATGGTTGGATAAATGGACTATTTTGATACCTCCCTCTTCATTGTTTCCTTTATAAGAAACGTTTGAACTTTTCCTGTCGGTAAATATCTTCATAAGATGAAGTTTTATAATGATATTGGCTGTTCTGACGCTTCAAAACCACAAATGACAGTGTAAAATCACCCGTAAGGTGGGAATGTAGGGAAAGCGAGAAATGGGCAGAGTGTTTTACAGCAAAATATTTTTTGGCCAAAATAAATCAAATATTTTTTCATAGAAACATACTTTATTTTTCTTCACAAGGTTATATTGACAGTTCTTAAATGTCTATCAATGATTTCCTCAAATTTAATGCCACCTTTTTCTCTTAATTTAAAAAGTTTCTCATTTAACTTAAATTAAACTCTGTTTCTCCTTGAGCAATATTTTATTTATTTTGGCCAAACAATTGTTTTGCTATAAAACTGTAGAATCACTGCCCTTTTTCTCGTGTTCTCTACACCCCCACCTTAAGGGTGATATTACACTATTATATTTCAGTCAGTCAGTTGGTGATGCGGACTTGGAGAGCTCAATTCCGAGGTTAACTTATTAGTGGCGAACTGTGGAGTTGGTTCTCATACACGTCTAATCAACTCTATGATGCGGTTAATTAGGTAACGGAACTGTCCTTAGCTAGCGACGTTCTCCTGTGGAAGTTCTAATTGTGTTGACGACTTAACCGTGTCGGTAATTTGGTCTTGAACTCAGAGTAATGAGTCTAATTTGTAATTTTTGTGGCCAATAAAAATGCCCGCATTAATTTAAGACATCGTCGATATAATTAATATCGGTGGTAAAAAGAGTTTTTGGCTTGTTTTGCCATTTTCTCTTTAATTTTTATTTTTACCACTCTTACCTTCTAATCGCACTAATGAGGTTGGAATGAGTAAGGTAGAGTTTAGAAGAAATGTACCCGCATGTGTGTGAAAGGTTAGTGCAAAACAATTGTTTAGAAAAAGTATACTCAGCTGGGTATATAACTAAAGGCTTCTGCGTTACAGGATAACCAGACCAGATAATCCTGAAATTTATGTGTGCTTTTTTTTTAACCATTTATAAATATGTACAGTTCAGTCTTAGTTAAATGTTTAAATTGGTCATCTTAAGCATGGATACACTTTCTAACTAGTTTTAAAAGTTAACGTCGTATTTTCGTCGCCATTAACAAGAGAAGGGTATAAATCTAAAATACACAGTGGAACCTCGTTTATCCGGCCTATCTGGGACCGGGTGTCATCCAGATTTTACAACCACTATTCACTCAAAATAATGAGTTCTTTGTGCCAATTTTGAATGGCATTAACGACTACAGTATCGTGAGTTATTAATTAATGTAGCTTCTTTAAAGAGTTTTTTTTTAATATGGCCTACATCAATTCTCATTCATCCCATAAAAATGTGTTACAAATAAATTAAATTAATGCTAAATTTCACTCCGGGTAAACCTTAAATCCGGACAAATAAGGACCGGTTAAACTAGGTTCTACTGAGTTTTTTTAAATTTTATTATTCCTTAATACCGAAGATAGCAGACTACGGTAATGAAGTCTAATAACATTCATTAGGTCTATAACCCCAAGTATGTTCTACAACATTTTATATTACTCAATCTTCCTTCACCTCTGACAAGACATCTTGTGAATGTGAGGAATGCCAGGCCTCCACCGTGGTTCGGATTCCCGTCCTCAGCAGTCGAGCTCAACGCGACAAACGCGTTAGCCAACTACGCCACCGAGGCGAGTCGTAGTTAGCTAACGCGCTAGTTTCATGTTGAGCTAAACTGCCGAGGACGGGAAGATCGAGGTTCGAATCTCGGTCGGGTGAACTGGAGGGGGGGGAGGGGGGGTTGTCCTAAATGGTTTTACACTCTCCCTTCACGCAAATATGGGTTCACTTCCTCTAAAATTCAACTTTCCCAATTCTTAACCCATTAGCGTAATTAGTACTTAAGCGTATAACCCGAACGGTTAGTAAGACACGGTGCTAAATAAAAAAAACTCCGTTCACTTAGATACTGGTAACAAAAACTCCATACATTTTGATATTGGTAACAAAGACTCCATTCACTTTGATACTGGTTTGGTAACATACTCTATTCGCTTTGATACCGGTAACAAATACTCCATTTTCTCTGATATTAAAATACTCCATGATGTGAGCCCTCAAGCGAGCTCTACCGACCAAGCGGCCACCGCCGTTGTCGATGATAGGGTCAACATTTGCGGTGTCATGTGGTCATCTCTTCACTCTGATATGAGTACCAAGACTTTAGGCACTCACTGTGATATAATACAGACTCGGTCTCCTTGGTGACATTAAAAAGAACTCTCCACACTATTATATCATGGATTACATGAAAAGTTTGCACGTGAGCGAACTGTACTGGTCTCGGCCCTGCGGATGGTAACTGTAACGTGACGTCAGTGACGCGGGTTAAATTTGTGTTTGCGCCGAGTGAGAATTGGATGGAGTTATGCAATAGTAGACCAAGCGCCAGTTGACTTGAATTGAGAAATGAAAGGTTTTACAAAACACTAATTTAAAAGTACTTATGACACTGCTACCAATCATTAATGGTATTAATTTGAAAGAAAAATATAGAAAATTAATTGTTTTAGTGTGTTTTTGCTTTATATATGGATTTAAATAACACTTTTTAAAAATTGGCACTTGGTCTCCTATTGCATAACTCAGTCCAATTAGATATCATCTGATTATAGAACTTGGCATTTCTCTGAGACGAGATGCTACAAACCGCTTGGTGTGGGCGGCCACATGCTCCAGGGGGGACTGCCTGCTTCGAGTTTGTATGGATAGTGTACACTTTTACCGGGACACACCGGTTCGCCCTTTTACCGTCTCCGTTCGCTTCGGGTAACTTTTGCATGGCGTGCTTTCCATCTCCATTAACAGACAAATGGCTGCGTGGTCTAACGCGATACTCTCACAGTCGACTAGACTGCCGATGACGGGGAGATTGGGATTCGAATCTCGGTTGGATGTATTAAGGGTGGTTTTTACAAAATAGTGTTTCACCCTCACTCCACGTAAATGCGGGTACACTTCTTATAAGTATAACCTCCCTAATCTTTAAAACCATTAGCGTAATTAGTACTTAGGTGTATAACCCAAACGGGTAGTAAGACGGTGTGCTAAAAAATGCACACAAATGCTACAGTTCTATTTTTATAAGAAGAACCTTATCTGAGAGCTTGTAAAGCTACTAGATCTACTGTGAAATATTTGTACCCTTCGTTAAGCTTTTCTTAAAATAATTCCTTTATGCCTTATGGTATAGTTTATAAGATAGGGCCATAGTGTAATCCATCAAGGTAAGACTGCTTCCTTCAGGGTAAACTGAGTATGCATTAGGGTATACAGCCAGACTGGCCGAGCGACAAAAAAATAAAATAGACCACTGGTTGTAATGAGAGGTGGCTAGACTGGAGCGCGCTTGAGCTGGTACAATCTAGTTTACAGGTGCTAGGCAATATTCTTGTATGTTGGTTCATTGAGTGCTAGGAAAACTTTTTTTTACTATCAATAGGTTTGGCACACTTGCTACTAACGGCCTAAGTTAATTGGTAAGATCATAAACCATGTAGATGTGTGTGGGTAAAACTGATATGTTAAAAACTTCAAATAAGAAATAAGAATCACCATTAGCGTGTATAGAGGATGAAAAAAACCCCACCAATAAAACACTTGTCAAAAAACAGTGAGCTGAGGGTGGTTTATGACAAGTGATTTATTGTTGTGGTTTTCTCATCCTCTATACACGCTAATGGTGATTCTTATTTGTAAAGGCCTACTTTTATTATAATATTGAAGTATTTTAACATATCAATTTTACACACACACACACACATATATGTGGTTTATGATCTTACCAATTATTATTATTGCTGGGTCGTCATGACCACAAGGGCGATGTGGAATTAAGCAACTGCGCACCCGAAATAACAGATAAACGCAGGACTAGCCTGGCGGGGAACGTCGCACCTTTCACAAAGTGATCGCCAATCATCCCATGGACACCAAAAGCAGTTTCTATTTTGTATTCAAATGAAATGAACTATCTTTTCTTTCCCCTTTCGTGCATCATAATCTCTATCTTTAACAAAGCCGACTATTCAAAACATTGTATATTGCCTCTTGGTTTTTCCGTTCAATCCAAACAAAGCCCCAAAATAAAAACACAAGGTAAGTTTAACAAAAATCTCTTGTAGGAATGAAATATTACAAATTATTAATTGTGTATTATGGCTTGAGCCCTAACTGCTATCACACAAAAACATTCGTGTGTTGTCGTTATGGTAAACATGTTTTAAAACCATAACTAGGCAGTAAAAAATTAATTTTTAAGAGTAGTCACATAAAATTATGAAAACTTGTTCATTAAAGTGATTTTATCATTCAATTTAAAAAGGATGACCTGGTGGTCTAGGGGTAAGGTGTCAGACTTCTGTGTTGAGGGTCCGGGGTTCAATCCTTGATCCCGGCACAGGTTTATCCGATTTCCAAACCCTTCCTTCCCCTCTGACAAGACGTGTATTAACCACATATTGTGAATGTGTGGAATGCCAGGCCTCCACCGTGGTTCGGATCCCACGTTAAACTGTAGGTCCTTCATTTCATATCACTATCACCCTACCATTACACATTAGCGTAAGTGCGTATAACCCGAACGGGTAGTAAGACGCGGTGCTAATAATAATAATCTAAAAAGAAAAAACATTTTGTATAGAATAAGAATGGGATATTAATTGATCATTAAATTGTTTTGGCCTATTTCTAATAATAACCTTAAGGTGCGGCAGAAGGGAACGCAAGTATGTTTATAGTTTTTATAGAATATAATTTTTTTGGCCAAAATAAATTAAATATTTCTCCAGTAGCAACGTAGAGTTTAGTTTTCTGCACATGCTAATATCAATAGATCTTGAATATCTGTCAAGGGTGTCCTGGAATTTTGTCAAAACTTTTTATATGAAGAAACATTCAAGATATGTTGATATTAACATGTGCAGCAAATTAAACTCCATGTTGCTACAGGATAAATATTTTATGTATCTTGTCCAAATAAATGTAATGCTATAAAACTGTAAAATTACTCGCGCTCCCTTCTGCCACACCTTAAAAGTAACAAATACTTTCCATAAGGGTAGCAAGGAATACATTCGAATTTGTAAGGACGACTATTGATTAGCAAGAAAGAGTTTGGTACCGATTCCCAAAAGTTGACCTTTAGGAAACGAATAAATTTGGTAAATCTGTCAAATAAAACATTCATAGCAATAGGGTTGGATAATCAGCACCAACGTGAATGAATTTGAATAGTTTTCAGCCAAATTATTTTTAAACACTCGAATATGTAGATAGTTTTTATTCGACAGTGCCCATCACTACTTCAGACTGCATGACTTTGGTTGACCTTACGCGCCTAAGCAGGTCAGCTTCATTTACCTATTTAATTTAAAATTGAGTTTAAATAGTGACAAGGCACATCAGCATAGTAATGTAGGCCTACTGTTTACAAAGTGACGTTGAAATAATACTTAGATATTTCTTCTGAAATTCATATTTCAGTATTTTGATCTTGATAATCCCATGAAGACAATCCCCACAACATCGATGGTTGAGTTCGATCCAGACAAAGCTAGACCAGTAATGCTAGACGTAATGTTTGGCTGGTTAGAGGGAGGGATTCTATTTGCGTCCATCTCATACGGGCGTTGTGCCATTTTGTACGGTCTGCTCATTTATCCGCGCCGCCGTCGGAATAAGTACAAGGCCTTCTGTTTTAAGTTGGGCTTGTCCAGGCTCATATCATCTTGGGAGAAAAAGCGCTGCTGGATATATGCTAACGTCACTGGACACTGGCGAATAACAGAAGCAGCGCTGCAGTATGTATGCGAACGTAACTGGATTCTTGCGAATAACAAAGAAACAGCGCTACAGAATGTGTGGTGAATAACAAAGAAACAGCGCTACAGAATATGTGTGGTGAATAACAACGAAACAGCGCTACAGAATATGTGCAAACATCACTGGACTCTGGTGAATAACAGAGAAACAGCAGTGCTGGATATTTGCGAACATCACTGGATTCCGGCGAATAACAGGAACAATGCTGCAGAATATTTGCAAACATCACTGGCCTCTGGTGAATAACAGAGAAACAGCGTTGCAGAATACAGTATACGTCACTGGATTTGGTGAATACCAGAGGAATAGGCCTGTAATTTATTTCCTAAAATTTCTACGAAACGTAACCCGTGCTTTAGAACAGTTTTTTTCCTTTCTTATTTTCTCCACCAGCTTTATTCTCATATTTACACTAGTGGGTTAAGAAAGGTAGAATTTTGAAGGAATGTTAACGCACTTGTATGAAAGTTAAGTGGGAAATAATTGAGCAAAAAACATCAAATCTAGAGCATTAAAATATTTTATTTAAACTTTTTTTTTAATTTGTTTTTAACACGTGGGTTATTAAAACGCACTAAATTCAGTCAAAGCGAGTAATGAACTAGTGGCGAAGCTGCGAGTGAAACTACAGTTTAATTTTAATACAGCTAAAAAATATACTAGATCTTCTTTCACGTATTCAAAGTCTGCAGCTGTCACATTGTCTGCCGAACAGTTATGTTTGTACCTTCTAAAAGGCTCTTCCTATTAAAATTGGACTGTACTTCCTCTCCAGATCAATAGCTCTTATAGGGGGCCACGTGAAACAAGACAAAACAAAAGTTTTGCGTGAGAGTGCTGTTTAGACAATGGAATACAGCCGGGCTAGGGACATTGACATTGACTGTTGCAATCTTTGGTTGCCTTTCCCTTCGTGACTCGACACGGTCACGCTCAGCACTGGATTAATAGGTCAACCGCTTTTATCAAACTCGGGAAGTAATCGCGCGCGGTACGGTGGGGGCTTTAGAATATTAAATTTGGCTCTCCAAGTCTAAAATCTTACCTCAGTCGGTAGCGCTACTGCCTTTTGAATAAAGTATCTCAGATTCGATTCCCTACAAGGCTGAATAATAATCGATCATTGTTAAATTGGTGCGTCCCCTTTCTCAGTGATGGGACTAACGGCCAGGGGACTGGATGTTGTGTGCGGTCTTTGTTCCGTAGGTTCAGAAAGTGCTCTTTTAGCATCGCGTTTCACAACCCGTCTGGGTTATATGCATATGTATTAATTACGCTCATGTGTTAAGGATTACGATGGGTTTAGAGGAATTGTATCTGTAATTGCTTGGAGAGAGGGTGGAAAAAAAATAGGAAAAAACACCCTCAGTACATCCAAACGGGGATTCGAACCCCAGTCTCACCGTCACCAGCAGTTTAGTCTATTGAGAGAGTGCTTAAGAGATGATGTGGCCACCTAAGTGGGTTTAATACCCCAAATTAAAATTAAAATCTATACAAATGCTACTAAATATTTGTATAGAAATTGATAGGATCTGGCAAAAGCGACAGCTGCGGAACATGACTTGACGTAATAATATATGAAAGGGAGTCTTGTATATTTTATAACTACTAGATATATACCATGCTAATGCCACAACACTACACACACCCTTTAAATTTAGTAAGCTTAGCAAAATGAATTTGTGTAACTTCGAGAGCACGAACGTTTGAATGTTATTAATTGGAGTGTTAAGATAAACGTGATTATATTAGATACCTAACCATACGCTCTACCTGTCCGCATTTAATATCCCCTGCTTGGATACGTACCATGCACTAAAGACGTGTATAGATACAGGGAAGGTCCTAGTCTTGTTTCGGAAGTTAAAATCGGAACACTGGTGCTATCAGTGTCATTTCGTCATTCTAACAAGTTGACAGGAGTAAATAATAGTTATGATTTAGAACCTAACCTACTTTTGAAGTTTGTTAAGTGGTTGATAGTCTCTTTTTATTATTATTATTTTTTTAAACCTCGCTGAAAAAGGTAGTCAAGCAGGTTTTCTAAAATCATACTTTTGAAGGACTACTGAACTATTTATTTCACGTTTTAAATTATTTAGCTAACACGTATTAACAACTTCTAATTTGCTAATATTTAAAATATGTTTCCTTTCGAAGTACTTATATAATTCTAAAAACTATGGGAAACTAACAATATTGAATTATTTTAATAACAAAAACAAAATCTAGATTTAAACATTCACTGCAACATATTATTTGGACACATTGGATAAATATTATGTATGACGAATAACAAAGTTTTTAGTATTCATTCTAATTTCCCTGAGCTATTAAGTGGTAAATTAATTGACCTGTTCTAACTTGACCATTTAGCATTTCATCTGTGCCGCGATGATTATCAAATGTGTAAACCAATTTTTAAAGAAATTTGGAAGGGACATTCAGGCCGAACAATGTGTGTACAACACACAGCTTTGTAATATGCTTAATGTATATTTAATACATCACCTCAAGTTATTTGAATTTAAAATTCTAAACATTCGATTGAATATACAGAACGAAATTCTTTTTTAATTTTAACATCTATTGAGAGATTGACTTCTCAAACTATGTGAACAATGGTTATTCTCTATTAATATAATGCTGTATTGAATTGATTTCTATTTAACTTGATCAGCTTATTAAAATCACCATCTTTAAATCCAAGGAGAAATTATAAGAGATTTCAACTTGAGAGCCAAAGAGAAATTTTAAGACGACAGTAATGATGAAAACGGAACATATTTCTTAACATGATGAACTTGGCATTTGTTGAATGGGAAGGATCATGGTCTAAGTTTCACAAAATTACTAGTATTATTTGTTTTTGTTTTGTCCTATAATTATAGAATACTCTTATATTAGCTTTAATACCTCGAACGCGCGCATCAGTTGAAAGAATGACACATTGTTGAACGTGGTGCGTCTCCGTTGTAAACTCTCCTTCGTATTGATTTGTAGAAGAAATACTGTGAAGATAATGTCTCCTTTCTGGGGCAGAGTGTCCTTGCTAACCTCACCACTTTCACTTGCAACCTTGAACTACCTCAGTCAGGATCTGTGACGATGAAGGGCTCCAGTTCGTCCACTGTGCAGCCCTGTAGCTAGGTCACACCACCCTGATAAACAGTGGGCTTGGAGACAAACACTCCCGGCAATGCGGTTTGATTAAATTACCATAAAAAATCAAGTCAACTTAATATTCACAAGTGAATGTATCCACAGTGGCAAAGACACACTATTACAAATTTTAATTTAGTTTTATTTTATTATATTATAATACTATAAAGCCACATGGCTGACTCACTCACTGACATTATTTACCCACTTCGAGATAAGCTAGAAACTTGAAATTTGGCAAACTTATAACTTTTAGCCTGTAACCAACGGGAAAATTCTAACAAGTTAAACATATTAATTTTAAACTCTCGAAAAAATTCAGAATGGCGGAGCAACTTTAAAGTTGGTGCAGACCTTTCTTTGGAGGTCTCTTGTGGCTAAACGGTAAGACCTATCGAAAAACGGCTCTGGAATTAGATACATTAGTTTACATCCACTTGCAAAGAAAACTCACTGGGGGCAAAGCGAGTCTCTCTATACATTTACTATATCAGTCGGCGATTCCCATGTAAATCTAGTCACGGAACCTTATTTTGTTTTATGCAACATAACGGAAACCCTTAAGGTGCAGAAGGGAGCGCAACTGTTTTACAGTTTTTAGAGAATGAAATTTTTTGGCCAATGTAAATCAAATATTTCTTCAGTAGCAACATAGAGTTTAGCTTTCTACACATGCTAATATCAACAGATCTTGAATATCTGTCAAGGATGTCCTGGACTTTTGTCAAAACTTTTTAAATAAAGAGAAATGTTTTGACAAAATTCCAGGTCACCTTTGACAGATATTCAAGATCTGTAACTAAACTCTTATGTTGCTACTGGAGAAATATTTTATTTACATTGGCCAAAAAAAAAGTAATGCTATAAAAACTGTGAAATTACTCACGCTCCCTTCTGCTGCACCTTAATAAATTTTATCATAGGAAAGAAATAACACTTTGTTTGGTTCAAGGTCAAATAGTTTAAATTGAAAGCTACATTTTACCGGAGAGAAGCCAAATGGAGTAGACCCGTACACGTGTCGGGTGAAACTATAAGGATTTACTTTTAATTCAACGATTTATGGTATCAAATTCTTTGTTTATTAGTATATTAGTATTTTATAAAAATATACAAAAAAAAAAGTCAACATACATTTTAATTAGCCTAGTGTAATATTTGCTCTTTTTTCTTTCTTTCAAATTTTTCTTACATCTTGATGAATTGTTGACAATATTGTATTCACATGTCTGAAGCCATATCAAGATATCAAGTAAGTTTGAATACTTCATTTTGGTTCTAGAGTATAGCGAGATAATAGAATGCAGTAAGAAAGACCGAACCCAAATAATGTCTCGTCAGCCAAACATAAACGTACCTACAATAGGGAACCCCATTTTGAAAACACTGATAATTATAAGCATTAAAAATAGTGTAAAATTAATAATGCATCTATCGATCGTAGTTTTCACTAATTGTGTGCTAATGCACGGGACCGAAAAAATAACTAAATAAAACTAAATGCTTTTTTTCTTTCTAAACTCAATAAAATTCAATCGCCCATGAAAGGCTAATTTTTTTCTTATCTTTGTTGAAAGTTACAAAGATAAATGGGGCCAGTAGTATTTTAGGGTCATAAAGGGCTGTTTTTCTCATTTATTTTAAATCGCACATTAACTTACTGTCGCCTCTGCCCCAAATTAGTGAAATAGGTACACTATTTATGTAAATATATAATATATTCTGTAATAACGTTTGAATCATAATATTTACAATACATAAGTCCTCAATTTCACGCGCACACGCTGAAACTTAATTATAGCTTACAAGTTTCAACACCAATAATAGTTTCCTGCCATAACAACCTTGCTCGAATCAAGTTAAACGTACCTTTACTTCACTAAACATCGACTAAAAATATGTCGCTTTCCTTGAAGTCACAACAAAGGTATTGATTGTTTCCTTGTTGGCGTGATGCATGTTTTTGAAACAATTAGCATACCCCAGTCTTGATTATTAAGTCTAACCTACATCCTTTGCTGCCTACAAGACATAATCCATATTTAGAAGTGTCTGATTAACCAAGCCTAGGTTTTACGAGATATAAATTGACGATACAAAGCGATTCCAAACCGGCATATTTGGCTCATTAATAGTGTAACGTGGCCCTGCCGTGCCCAGATATTTATTTTTGGGGGATGTTTGTCTGGTGGAGGTTTGAGGTGAAGTCCATAAACAAAAGGATTTTTTTTTTAAACTTAGAATCCCTTTTGGGAAGAATTTTCAAGTTTACACATTTCATAAGACACCCAAGTCCATCCGACACTTTAGCTCAGTCGGTAGCGCGTTTTGTCCACTGAGTTAGGAGCCAGGGTTCGACTATGACCACGAGTCGATAGTTTAAGGCAGTTTTGTCCAACGTTTTTCATCTCAAAGGCCAAATTTGACTATCAGTTTGCACTATGGGATATATTTAGTAATCCTATCAACTTAATATAGACCTACAAACATACTTAATAAATAATTATTTTTAGTATTATATTTTTTGTTGGTAGAAACTTTCAAATTTTAATGCAAACAAAAAAGTGTACTACTTCCTTTAAAATTTATATGTAAATATGCAGGTGCACACTCTTTCATAAAACAACTAAGTGTTATACATAATTTATATTAACACATTTTTTTACCAATCAAATGAATAGATAGTAAAATACAAGCGTAGCCTTTTTAAATAAATATTTTAATTTGAATCATTATCTATTTCACATCCCCCACCAAGGGGGTTTCTTTAATTTTCCTCCATTATTCTGTGAAGGTCACATTTTCAGTGAGGGCGTCCCATTTGCTGGACAACGCTGGTCTAAGGCGTCACTCGCGCAATAAATTAGACTACCGATGATTGTAAGATCGGGGTTAGAATCCTAGTCGTGGATACTGAGTTCAGCACTTTTTCTTCACGCTAAGGCGGGTACACTTCATCCATATTCAATCCTCCTCATCCTTAAAAATACATCAGCGTAACTAGTACGTATTGTAACTCGAACGGACTGTGGGACGCGATGGTAAAATAAAAGGGTTTGAGAAAAAGATCGACTTTGTTTCGGGAAACCTGAAAACTTCTGGTAAATTAGAACTGAACTGTGGTAACTCTTGGCCACACGTTCGTAAAGTCGCCCTCCCCACTTTTAATAATTAAAGTTTTTATTATTGCATCCGCTTGTTCCAGATTGTTCCGCAAAAAGTTTAGTTTGTTCCTTATTTGTTCTTGCACAAATAGAAAGTAAACTTGTGATACTTTGTTTACTAGTGAGGGGTCAGCTTCACGGTAGCCCCCACCTTTAAAAATTCGTGTTTTTATAATGGCAATTCCAAATATATTATTATTATTATTATTAGCACCGCGTCTTACTACCCGTTCGGGTTATACGCACTTACGCTAATTTGTAATGGTAGGGTGATTATGAGATTAAATGGAGGACCTACAGTTTAACGTGGAATCCGAACCACGGTGGAGGCCTGGCATTCCTCACATTCACAAGATGTCTTGTCAGAGGTGAAGGAAGGGTTTGGAAATCAGATAAATCTTTGCCGGGACCGAGGATTGAACCCCGGCCGCCAGCATAGAAGTCTGACACCTTACCCCTAGACCGCCAGGTCACCTTCCAAATATAATTCCACAAAAAAAAAAAATGTTTGTTCCGTTTTGATAAGCTCACAAATAGTATATTAACATTTGGGGTGGGGGCAACTTCACTGAAAATTTGCATTTTTATGGTTGCTATTGTTTGTTTGCAATCATAAAAAACTGGGATTTTTTTAAAAGTGGGAGAGAGGGGGTCAACTTGGCGGAAGTTTGGGTTAAATGGTCAACACTTTTATTTGCTAGTACCGCTAAAGCTCTTATGACAGTCCATGGCTGTTTTCCTACAAACCAACAACAAACAGTTTATCTCGGTTGTTGTTCGGTTCAAGTCCCGGTGAAGTGGCGAGTTGTTATTCAGCGGCACGCGCTGTGCTAGATCACGTGCTGACTTGCCCCATTGTTCGACTCCAATCAACCGTCACATACACTGTACCATACACGTGGCGCCGCGCGGCGGAATGTTCAACCAGGTTTATCGGGGCAACTTTTGACAAGGTGTTCTTTGTTTGAGAAGTTCTCCGCTACAAAAACAAACTCTCTAACTTTAATTAGTTCCTAGAACATGGGCTGAATGACACTTAATGCGGGACTATACTTCATTCACGGTAGGAGTTTACCTCTGAAAGGTCTTTTTTCCTACCAATATCCTACTATATAATATACTTCTGGTAGGGAAAAAGGCCTTTCAGAGGTAAACTCCTACCGTGAACGAACTTTAACTCTGTCCAAACGCTTGGACATCTGTTCAAAAAGTCCAAATACCCGCATCGTCGGACACGCAGGCAAAGGTGTCACCCTCTTCTAATTTGGCTTCCTGGTGACGGGGAGATTGAGGTTCGAATATCGGTAGTTTTTAAAAAATTCAAATGGTTTTTCACTCTCCACCATGCAAAAGCGGATACACTTCCTCTAAATATAACCTTCCTAGTTCCTAAAACTATTAAAGTAATTAGTACATAAGTGTAAAATTTGAAAAGATAGTAAGACGCGGTGCTAAAAAAAACTTACTCTTGGCTTGTTATAAGAATATTTCAACTCCACATTATATATTTATAATTTAAGGAACGTACTTAGATGTTACATACTTAAGTTGATTGGTATAACTCCTTGGCCAATTAAATCAAGATAAAAATAAGAAACATAACATGCAAGATAATTTATTTAGGGATGAAGTCAATTAAAACAGGTACAATAACATTTATAAAGATCATCAGTGAGATTTTTACAATAATATGTTCTGAAATTATTAAATTAGTAGAAAACAAGGAAAGAATAATCTGTGATGATATAATATTTTAAGTAATATCAGATAATAGGATTGGCTGATAAACAAATGACAGTGGAAAAATTGGCAATTTGACTAGATTGGAGTTAACAAAGACAGTTAATAAATTTGAATAACTTGAAATAAATATATTTAAAGGCTATATGAGAGGTATCGCTTTATCAAAAGTAATAGGTAAATTGGTATGCTATCAAAAATGAACTTAATATATGAATATTATTTATACAAGTAAATTGTTTGAAAACAAGTAAACAAGGAAACCATATTCTGTAATAGTTAAAATATTTTAAGCAATGACTTTATAAGAATTAATAGTGGCAAGGTTAATTAGTTTGGCCAAATTATTATTCATATACCTTAAATATGTGAAAAAGACAATTAACATTGTAAAATATCAACATAAAACATATTAAAATGAAAGTTATGACACAAGTAACTTCTTTCACAAAATTATTAAAATATGTATAAAAGATCTAATGGTACAAACTTGTTATTCGAGTCAATTGTTTATAAAATTTGCCAGTGTTAAAAAAGAATATCACTGAAATCCACACTATGTTCCAAAACAAAACCTAGCGTTTTCTCCTTTACGACACAACACTATGGAGCGCTTCATTTGATAAACAAGTCCTCACCATGTCTGAATATCTGGGAAAACCTGACTACAGTTAGGGTGGTAGTGTACGGAACGCGAGAAAATACCAGTGTTTCTGCAGTTTTTATAGCAACACTTTTATATTATAAAATAATAATAATATTTTGCACCGCGTCTTACTACCCGTTCGGGTTATACGCTTTAAGTACTAATTACTCCAATGGATTAGGGATTAGGAAGGTTGAATTAGAGGAAGTGAACCCGCATTTTCGTGGAGGGAGAGTGAAAAACCGTTTAGGAAAAACCACCCCTAGTTTACCCGACCGAGATTCGAACCTCGATCTCCCCGTCCTCAGCTGTCGAGCTCAACACGACAAGTGTGTTAGCCAACTACGCCACCGAGGCGGGTTATATTACAAAATAAATTGATACTGCTTCAATCAACACAAACAGTATAATTTTCTTCACAGGATGATAACAGATTTTGAATATCTGTCATGACTCATTAGCATAGCGGTATTAGATGACAAAACTTTTTAAATAAAGACAAAAGGTCATTAAAATTAATTCCAGGACGCCCGTGACGGATATTCAAGAAATGTTGAGGTCATCATGGGAAGAAAATTAAACTCTATTATTTGTGTTGAATCAATATTTTATTTATTTTGACAAAAAAATCTTTTGATATAAAAACTGTAAAAACTCAAACCTTTTCTCGCCTTCCCTACACCCTCACCTTAACTCTGAAATAATGTTTCTGCCCCCCTCAGGGGTTCTTGTTGGTATTCTAACCAATCACTTTGAAGAAGGGTGACCACTGACCAGAGTAGGGAAGTGGGGGGGTCAGTGTTTGAATCCTGGCAAGAAATTTCAAGTAAAGGTGCGTTTAGACTTGTGCCTCCTTTCATGCAACATTATATGCGCAGAGGCATGCCTCTTTCGGTGCGTCTTGCCCTATACAACCCGACCTCCACATTTTTGCAAATCTTTCCATGTGTTAGAGATGTCGTCGCGGGAAGTAGTTGCTGCAGCTATCGTCATTTCACGACGTCAAAAGAAACGAAAGCGTCGTGAGTTCTGGATGAGTCAGTTTCTAGAATCACGTTCATTAAGTGAATGAATACTATCAAAAGTGCTCGAATTAGATAGAGGTCGATTGTTAAAGAACTTCACAAGAATGTCCCCAAGTGACTTTGATATTTGGCTGAGTATGGTTGAACCACACATTTCAAAACAAGATATTACATTTAGGGATGTCATACCAGCAAGTATATGATTATTGGTCACTCTTCGTTTTTTTTTGGCAAGATGACAGCTATCGGAGCTTGATGTATCAGTTAAAAAATATCGGTGTCATGGATTTGTCATAATTCCAGAAGTACGTGACCACCGTCAAGGCGCTCTATGGTTATGTGAAGGTGAGTTTAAAAAGGGTCGCAATGGATCTAGTACAAAGTGCTTTTTAACAATTCTCTAGTGACTGTGAAGCAAGAGTGTGTATGAGGAGCACTTGCGCCTACCTGTGGCTAGGCGTACAGCTACATTTGGCGCAGTCGCATGCCCCAACGTGCCTCTCCGGTGCGCCTAGTTGCATGCCTCGTGTTGCATGAAAAAATTCATAGTCTAAACGCACCCTAGAGATTTATTAAACACGATACAACTGGTTCGGAACTTAATATAATCAGCAGGTACCAAGCACTTAAACTAGTCGTATTTAAAAAAAATGTCATCGCTTTTGTTCGTGGTTCTTGAAATTCAAAACCGCTCTCAGGGACCAGAAGTAATGCCATGTCGAGACATATACAGTTTCGTTTGGTTTATTTATCAGTCGAGTCATTGTGGCCATAAGGATGTATTGTGACTCTATTGTTAGAGGGAGTACACTAATCTCGGCCAATGTTTGCGTAACGGGATCGGTGGTAGCATCATATTATGCGTCACTCTCGTGTTAGACTGGACGTCAGGGTTCGAATACCGGTCGGGTGTTTCTTCCTAAATCATTTCCCTCACCCTCTACGCAAACTCAGGTACATTTTTTCTTAAATTCTACCTTGTCACTATTTCATAAGCTTTTTTTTGTATCGCCGCGTCTAACTCATATGCTTATGTACTAACTATGGTAATGACTTTAGGAACGGGAAAGGCTATATTTATAAAACGTGTACCCGTATTTGCGGGGAAGGAGAGTGGATTTTTTTAAACTACCCTCAGTACACCCGACCTAGATTCTAACCTCGATTTCCCCGTCATCAGAAGTATAGTCTAACACAAGAGTAGCGCCTTAGACTATGCGGGCACCTAAGTGGGTAATTATTGTTAGTAATCGTTCATATAGTGGCCGCCTCTGTGGTCGAGTGGTCAGTGTTCCTGGCTACAGATCCAGAGGTGCGAAGTAGCAGCTCTTGGTTAGAAAACTGAGATTGAACGACTGGAGGGCTCGTTGTGCTGACCACATGACAGCCTCCATTCGCAAATGTTGGCCCGATCATCGATAACGCTGGCGGCCGCTCGGTCGGTATATCTGGCTTGCGTGTTCACACCATGGAGTTTTTTTTAATTCTTCATATAGTAAAAAGCTTACAGTTTAAACTTTGTTTTAAGGTGGGATATAAGGGGATGCGAGAAAAAGTCAGTGTTTTTATGGCCAAAATAACTAAAATATTGTTCCAATACAAACACAACTGTATAATTTTCTTCACATGGTGAGGATGACCTCAATAACTGTCGTTGAATATCCGTCACGGGTGTCCTGGAATTTAATGACCAACTTTTTCTTTTAATTCAAAAATTTTGTTATCTAAATGGCGCTATGCTAATGACACATTTCAGGAACTGTTGATTTCCCCATGTGAAGAAAATTATATACTATGTTTCTACTAGAGAAATGTTTTATTTATTTTAGACCAAAAAAGTTTTGCCATAAAAACTGCAAAAACACTGGTTTTTTCTCTCGAACTCTTCCATCCCACCATAATAATAACTATATATTATTATTATTATTATTATTATTATCAGCACCGCGTCTTACTACCCGTTCGGATTGTACGCACTTACGCTAATGTGTAATGGTAGGGTGATTGTGAGATGAAATGGAGGACCTACAGTTTAACGTGGAATCCGAACCACGGTGGAGGCCTGGCATTCCTCACATTCACACGATGTCTTGTCAGAGGTGAAGGAAGGGTTTGGTAATCAGCTAAATCTTTGCCGGGACCTAGGATTGAACCCCGGCCGCCAGCATAGAAGTCTGACACCTTACCCCTAGACCGCCAGGTCACCTATAACTATATAAAAAGCATGTTTAAAACCATATATTTTAAACATTCCAGCCAATATTTTGCTCCAGTTATATAAGCCTAGTTGCATGCGTTATTTCCCCCCACGTCGTGTGTGCAGCAAAATGAAGTGTCCAAGCGGACAAGTACGTCCTTGTTTTGTGGTCTGTATGTAATGGACTGCTCTTCTGGCAAGGCTCTTCTTGATTTGAAGAAGGCGATCCATTGACCTCTAACTTTGGCGAGGACCGCCACTCCCCACCCCCTTCCCAGTCCACCGCATATTTTATCTTCCTCTTGGTTTCTTTGGGGAAGGGGCTAATTATAACTACTCAGATCATCGCTTGAATTGCCGTGTTTATACTTTGTGGCGAGAATTAAGTGGGGTTTTTTTTGTCATGATAAATTTTATTAAATGCCCCGAGTCGTTTAATTATTTTCACTATTCTTTAATTTGGATATGTATAACAAAATAGTTAATCATATAGCTACATTATATAATGTGTGTGTAAGGGGGGGGGGGGATTTCCAAAACAAGTAAAACTGTTTTTTCTATTTTACCTTATGTTCTCTTAATTTAAACAAATTGAAACTCTTTCCATACTCTTATACTTTGAAGAAATATGAGTACTATCTTGGAATTGTATCTTTTTAAAAAACATGATCAAGGTGGATTTAAAGAACGTGTATCTAGGTGTGCCTTGGTAAGAGTCTAGCAAGTAAAGGTTATAAGGTCTACTTTCATATATTAATACGTCAAGTCATGTTATCTAACAGCTATTACTATTGATAGATATTATTAATACTTTTTTACCCGCCTCGGTGGCGTAGTTGGCTAACGCGCTTGTCGTGTTGAGCTCGACTGCTGAGGACGGGGAGATCGAGGTTTGAATCTCGGTCGGGTGAACTGGGGGTGATTTTTCCTAAATGGTTTTCCACTCGCTATCTCTATCCACGCAAATGCGGGTTCACTTCCTCTAATTCAACCTTCCCAATTCCTAATCCATTAGAGTAATTAGTACTTAAAGCTTATAATCCGAACGGGTAGTAAGATGCAGTGCTAAATAATAAATAAAACATTATTAATACTTTTAAAATAATATTAATAATGTAGTAAATTGTTTTCAATGTGATGGCAAAAATACGCGTTTAAATTTTTTTTAAAGGTGATCCAAATGTCCATTCGTAAGAAAATCAAGATATAATTGAGTATATTCCAAACATTTGCCGAGCATTCTCTGTCGATCGACCGGAAGTTGGGCATCCTTCAGAGTCTCATCTCGTCTTGACGTTGGCTAGATTAGCTCAACACCGTAGACACCTCTGCGTCTCTTATATTCCTGACGTTGGCTAGATTAGCTCAACACCGTAGACACCTCTGCGTCTCTTATATTCCTGACGTTGGTTAGATTAGCTCAACACCGTAGACACCCCTGCGTCTCTTCTATTCCTGACGCTGGCTAGATTAGCTCAGCATCGTGGACACCCCTGCGTCTCTTCTATTCCTGACGTTGGTTAGATTGGCCCATCACTGTGGACACTCCTGCGATACAATCAAGAAACAAGTTATTTATTAGGTTTATTTGAGGAGCTTCTACTATACTTGGTAGGCCCTACATGAAAATATCGTTATTTCACTTAGACAAGTTTCATTAGAATTTCTACAATTTGATTTAGATAGGAAGGAATATTTTAAACAGTTATTAAACTTCTAAAACTATGTTTATATATTTATATGTAAAGTAAAGTCATGTTATCTACAATTTTCACTTTTTCTACCTATGAAATCAACACCATTTATAAATTGAAATATCAATTTTGGACCCAAAAAAGTTTGTATATTCCAAGGGCCAGTTTCATAGTCAAATTTAGTACGCCTCAAATGCAGCGCTACACTAAATACAAGACATCTACCTAAACCAGAATGGAATGGGCCGTTCTCGCATAGGAAACTGGCCCATTCCATTCTGGTGTAGGTAGGTGTCGTCATGTACTTAGTGTAGCGCCGCGCTTGAGGCGTGCTAAATTTGACTATGAAACTGGGCCTAAGAGATTATTTCTTCAATAATTATCGTCTTCTCTTCTAGAAAGATTAGTGCCAGAACAATTTGATTTCTAAACAAACACATTTATAATTTTGAAGTTGAAAGCCCCGACGATACATATGATTGGAGACGACCTTAGACAACCTTTAAACCAAACCCACTCGGCGGCCAAATATATTGAACAGAACATGATTTTATTGGCTGTAACATTTATAAATTATGGAACATAAAACCATATTCGAATCAAGGAAACTGCCACAGCGCTGCCTTTTTTTTGGGAGAAGAGCCAATCAGCGCTATCCCGTGCAACGTAAACAATGTTGAAAGAAAACAGCTTATGAAACACAATAGCCCGGTGAATTTATTAGGGGCAGAGTCTGACGCTTTATCTCAGTTGGTAGCGTGTCTGCCTACTTAGCCATGGGTCTCGGGTTTGATTCCTGGTATGGCCGTAAAATGTATCGTTGGTGAAATGTTGGTTTCCCCTTTCACATGATCATTTAACGGCCGAAGGCTGTGTTATAGATTTAACTGCTGATATAATCAGTTGGTTTAGAAGGTTCACGTTAAAATACCTAAAATAAAATAATAATTTGGGGAAAGCATGCATAATTTAGTAAGGGCGTCCTTGTTTTGCTTTTTAACTAACCTAATTTGTCAATAATTTTACCTGAGTGACGTGTGAAGTTTGTAAAAGTTTTTACTTACCGGTAGCTAAAATATTATGTGTATGGTTTTTGTAGCCTGACATGTTAAATATTTAACTTATTATGTTGAAGGTGACCTGGTGGTCTAGGGGTAAGGTGTCAGACTTCTATGCCGGCGGCCGGGGTTCGATCCTCGGTCCCGGCAAAGATTTATCTGATTACCAAACCACACCCTACCTTTACACATTAGCGTAAGTGCGTATAACCCGAACGGGTAGTAAGACGCGGTGCTAATAATAATAATAATAATAATATGTTGAAGTGTTCTAATCAAAATAAAACACTTCTCAAGTTAAGGAATTATTAAAATTATTATTTAAATCTATTAAAAAGTTTAACTCTTGTGGTAATCAAGATAATAGTTTACAAAAAATTATGGGGTTCGCAAACTGGTTAAAAACCTTCGCAAAAGACGATGGAACAAAACCTGTTGGGAATATAAGCGCGCGATAGATCTTCCTTCCCTAAACGTTCACAAATTACTACTCGGGAGTCATATTGGGAGGTTTTCATTAGCAAACTGGACTAACCAGTATATCATTTTACGGCTGTGCATATTTTTGATAGCTGTCGTGCACTCTTTTATTTTAATTTATTTGAGGTGTTTAACGTACACTTTCTGAACCAACTGATTATATCAGCACACGACTTATAAACTAACTTATATCTAGAACAGACACAAAACCCCGTCTCCGACCGTTAATTCATCACTGTGAAAGGATAAACCCACATTTCACTCATGATAATGTTTCGGCCATTTTAGGAATCGAACCCGGGACCTTTAGCTCAGTAGACAGACACACTACCAACTTAGCTAAGGTGTCGGACCATTCATTGTTACTTTGGTTGAATGGCTATAGAGGTCGAATGTCTACTTCAATTGGTTTTTTTTGTACCACCGCGTCTCTCTACCCGTTTGGACTATACGCATGTGTACTAATTACACTAATCGCTTAGGAATTAGGAAGGTTTAGTTGAGAGGAAGTGTACCCGCATTTCGTGGAAGGAGAGTGGAAAACCATTTAGGAAAAACCACCCTCAGTGCACCCGATCTCCCCGTCTTCGTCAGTCTAACCCAACACGAGAGTAGCGTGTTAGACCACGTGGCCACCGAAGTGGGTTCAAGTGCTGTAGATCCTAGTTAGAGCCCCAGGGCATGTGCCTAAAATGATGTATTATTTGTACATGGGCTAGTCCTCGGAGTAAGATAACCAGAGTCTTTGTTTGATATTTAAAACTGTGCCTACCACGTTTGAATTATTTTTAGCATTTTAGTATTTTAGTTTTTATGGTAAATATAGACTACTGTGCTTTCTGAAATTAATAGTTTATTGTTCTAAAAAAATCTCTTTCAATAATTTCCACAAGATTTGCATTGTTAAATATAAAAAAACCTTAAATAATACTCTAACCAGCTTCGGTGGCCGCGTGGTCTAACGCGCATTTTCATGTTGGAATAGACCGCCGAAGATGGGGTGGTCGGGGTTCGATCCCGACCGGATACATTGAGTGGGGTTTTTCTTAAATGTTTTTCAACTCTCCCTCCACGTTAAGGGGGGTGCATTTCATTTGAATTAAACCTTCCTAATCCTTGACCCATTAATGTAACTAGTACATAGGCGTGACTCTAACAAGGGCTGGTACTCTCTTTTTAAACACAACAAAAATGAGCTTGACTCGCGCATCTATTGTTTTGTGGTTTATTTTATATTATAATGACAACAATAGGCCTATTGGTTAGCAAACATATGGATATGATCCTAGTTTTACATTTAACTCGAACAAAGTGTACAAGCTCCGTTTTGTTAAATATAGTTCGCGACCAGTTTTTGGCAATGCGACCCTTTCTATTTCTAATATAGGCTACAACAGGCGTGCCCCCGTTCACTAGCAGAAATATGTTGTGTTGAGACACTCCCTCTATATGATACATATCTCATGTAGCTTGTATCTCAGTGGTCAGGGAGGCTGACCATTGTGTTGAGACACTCCCCCTCCCCTCCCACCTGATTGCAGTATTACTATTTTAGGGTGTTCCATCCAATACCTATTTGTATATAAGCTGCTTTAAACGTTTCAAAAACAAGTATTACTCCATAAAACATCGCAATTCGAAACATAACAAAAAAAAATCGGGGTATATAATTAGCAAAATGTTCATAAACTCCATTCACGGTAGGAATTACTCTCTGGAACGGTTTTTTTCCTACCAATATCCTACTATATAATAGATTTTTGATAGGTAAAAAGGCCTTTCAGAAAACAATTCCTATGGTGAACGGACTTTATATATTATATCCTAGGAAAAGTAGAAAATTAATTTATTTTAAGTCATTTTGGTTGGATTATAACAAAGGTGTTTTTTTTTTTGGCACCGTACTTTTTCTGGTTATATCTGCCTTTTACTACATTAATGCTGGATGGGTGAAGCAGGTAAAATTTTGGAAGAAATTTACCCGCATTTGCGTGGGGGGGTTGTTGTGAAACCATTTATGAAAAACCTCTCTCACTACACTCGACTGTGCTGGCGGCCGGGGTTCAATCCCCGGTCCCGGCATAAATTTATCTGATTACCAAACCCTTCCTTCACCTCTGACAAGACATCTTGTGAATGTGGGGAATGCCAGGCCTCCACCGTGGTTCGGATTCCACGTTAAACTGTAGGTCCTCCATTTCATCTCACAATCACCCTACCATTACACATTAGCGTAAGTGCGTATAACCCGAATGGGTAGTAAGACGTGGTGCTAATAATAATAATAGTAATAATACACTCGACTGTGATTCTAACGGACGGTTTCTTTCCTCCCTACCTTACCGTCACCCTCAAACCGGACTAGACGAGTTCGACGTTTAGTTCACCCACCTACCGATTGTGGGTATGGGTATAATCAAATTTCTCGTCACTGTCTTCACCTGGGATTGAACTCATCTTCACGTAAAATTCCAAACGTGTGTAGAAGACAAGGAGCGTGACAAATTAATTCCCGATAAAAGATGGCAGTATTTTACATGTGGTCAACCATTGTGTGACCTGTTTTGTTTTCGATATTCCGTTCTTCGTTCGTCACACGCTTGGCGTGCGTTTGGCTCTTTAGGTCTGTACGCTCGGGAACAGCCCTATGTTAGTAATACTAACTGTAGCATTGTGACATTCAACCGGCAAGCGCTGTACTCAATACTCGGGTGCAGTGGCGGTGGATCATGGGAGGCAGTGGGGACCATTGCCCCTCTCCAACAGAGTAAATTCCCCCCCCCCCCCCCCCCCCCCTTTNCCCCCCTTCCAGACTTATTTCACTTCTCTCTAAAAGATGGCCTTGTATCAGACCTCAAATAGTTTCTAGAGGCAACCAATTTTCAAAAATTTGCCAGGTAAGAGGAATAAAATAATTATAAATAATTCCAAATAATTTTTAGAGGAATTTAATTTTCAAAGTATTTTCAGGTGAAAAATACTCCAAATAGCTTCTATGGTCGTCTAATTTCCAATAAATATCTAGGCGAGGAGCACTCAAAAATTTTAAAATTTGCTAGGATAGGATACCCACTCATTTTTTAGCTTTGAGAAAGGGCAAGTCTCATACAAAAAATATATATTTTTTTACTAATTTTTCCTCTAATATAAATAAATAGAGTTCCTCTGCTTCTGCGTGAGTGTAAGAAGAAAATTGGTTTAGTTATTATTTTATTATAACTCGCTTGATAATGTTGATGTTGTTAACTTCCTTAGGATAAATACAGCTGAAATGAAGACTTTAAAACTTGTTGCATTAATTTCATTAAAATAGTTGTAAAATTTTCCAAAACAAATCAAGGAAGAATGTCTTATCTCTTAACTGCGACCTTCTCATGATGTTGACTGGAATGTTGCCAACTCATATTATCAACATTCCACCTTAAAAGTGATAAGAATGATCTAACTTCACGCTGGATTTTCTAAGGTTCAAATACCTCTTACTAAGATAATAAAATCACTGTTTACTTTAAATCGCAGTCTAAATATATTAACTTATCAAAATCTTCGACGCAAGATAAATACTGTTGTAAATTTTTATTCTAAACACTTTAACCTACATACATATATAGGATACTTCAAAAGAGCGGTAAAACCACTAATGCAAAAATTAATTACTATTTAACTACCTCGCACCCAGAGTATTTTAAATCCAAGAAAATAATTCAAAAACATTCAAAGTATTTTTTCCACACCAGAAATAAAACCAGTTTAGTTCCATGCGGGGGGAAAGCTAGATCTAGTGGGGGAAATGGCTAGGTTGGCTACTCTGCTACCCATTGATCTCGGATGCGTCATCATTGGCATCAAAAGCTCGTTTAATGCGCCGCCGTATGTCATTCAACTGTCTCCGATAGGGAAGTTAAGATTTATAGTTCCAATTATTTCATTCTGTCTGAAGGTGTTGTCGTTAGATGAATATAGCTCATTGTTCCGCTGCCACGGGGAATGTCTCTTGTTGAATAGAAGTTATTACAAACGACCTTGACGTTCCATTGGTATTTTATGTAAATACTGATCTGCTGTCTTTCGTTAGGTCATTGGGTGGGGGGGAGGGGCCCTGAAGTTGGGTTTCAACCGTTACTACCGGTTCCTCTCGGGGTTGTAAAGTTTTCTGATGAGCAAAGGATGAGGGGACGAGTGGGTGCTAAATATTTGTTTCCGTTGTGGGTGAGGATAGCTATACGCGGCAAAATGGAGTTACGGCTTTCTCGGGTGTCTTGCTCAAAACTCTTAAAATAGATGGGGGCTAAAATTGTTTCCAAGAATTTATATTTCAACTACTACGCTAAACTTTACTACATAGTTTGAAGAGAGTTTTAAATTAAGCTAATTTTATTATTATTATTATTATTATTATTAGCACCACGTCTTACTACCCATTCGGGCTATACGCACTTAGGCTAATGTGTAATGGTAGGGTGATTGTGAGATGAAATGGAGGAGCTACAGCTTAACATGGAATCCGAACCACGATAGAGGCCTGGCATTTCCACACATTTACAAGTTGTGGTTAATACACGTCTTGTCAGAGTTGGAGGAAGGGTTTGGTAATCAGATAAATCTGTGCCGGGACCGAGGATTGAACCCCGGACTCCCATAACAGAAGTCTGAAGCCTTACCCTTAGACCACCAGGTCACCTATTGGGAAGTTTAGCAACTAGCCTGGTTTGAATCTGAACGGACAGATCCAGTGAGCCTGAGACTGACTATCCATCAAGCAGAAAGGGGGGAGTTGTATTGTTTTGATTGTGGGCGGTTGGCTGCGTCCTTCCCCTATGATTCTGACACGAAGTGGGCTAATCCTCCAGGGTATTGTACCCTATTGATGGCAGGGAAGTTTGGAAGGAGAGTCAACTCGAGGCAGAGGGAAGTGTCCAAACATAGTTTGCTGTGTTTGGCTGGTTACAACTTCCTCCTGAAACGTCGAAAATAAGATTGAGTATGACACTTCGAAATGATCTTAGTTCATGGGAGAACGTATTCATTTGTTTATATGATGGCTATGTTTGCTCAACATAAAGTGGTTCACTACAATGTAGACACTGCAACAAAGTATTGGTAGGCTGATTTGAAATACTACGCTAGTCTACGTACAATTTGGAAGAAATTAGAACAAAAACAAATTAAAAAACACGTTTTCTACCTCAAATATTCCAAGTACCGATCAAAGAAAGCCACTGTATATAACTTCTTCTTTTTTAACCACCGCGTTTTACCACCCATTCGGATTATATGCTTATGTACTAATCACGTTAATGGTTTTAGGGATTAGGACGATTATATTTAGGAGAAGTTTACCTCCATTTGCATGGAGGTAGAGTGGAAAACCATTTAGGAAAATCGACCTCATTAAACCCGACTGAGATTCGAACCTGGAGATCCACGTCATCGGTGGTATAGTCTACTGCGAGAATAACGCCTTAGACCATGCAGACTCCGAAGTGGATCAAAGTCACTAATTAGTCAGCTGAATATATGCATAAATTAATCTACATAAATAAAAATAAAATAAAGCATAATGTGTTTTAAGTACATGCCCATTTTTAAAAATGTTATTCACTGCTCGAATTAGAAACAATTAGCGTTTTGTGTTCAAGGGTTTTAAAACCAAATTAAAACTTTGAATCACTACACACTTTCTCTAATTTTAAATTTAGAGTTTGTACATATTATTTAATCTTTCTTGGATATAGATATAAGGTTATTTTAGTTTATCTAAAACACAATTTTGTTTATCAATTTACACTGAAAGCAGTCTTATCTTGACGGATTACACAATGATATAGCTTATATGATAAGATCACAGTGTAATCCGTCAAGGCTTGAGGACTTTTTTTCAGGGTTAACAGAGTGTACGCACTTTCTTATTCTGTCTGATTTAGAAATGAAATAGTTTTTATATATATTCAGGTTCATAAAGGTTCTTATCAATTCTTAAATTATTATTTTAACTGTATTTTATGCTCTCCTTTCTTTAACATATCCTTATTTTGAAATACTCTATTTTTCCTTTTACCGGGATTTTTGTTGTTATCAAAGTCGAATGTATTCGTTTGTATTTTTTTTATGTAGACAACTTTTAATTTGTTGTAAATCTTTTTTTTTTATGTAATGTATTCTATTTACGAATTGTATAATGGTAGTATAGCTATTAAACAAATTTAAAAAGAACCAGTACTTAATTAAGAACAAAAAATAACCGTAACTGGTATTTTTCTCTAACCGGAACCAGAACCAAAACTAGAATTGATAAATATTTTGGTTAACCCCCTGGTTTAAACAAGTTCGGTTTCCCTCCTAACGTTCCAACCCATTGTTTATCAATAAATCATGTTATCTGAAACTTGTCACTTTTCATAGATAGTATATTTTACAATGAAACCACACCAATAATGAATTGAAATGTTATCAATGATTACAGCAAAACAAAGTTTGTCCTTTCTGAACGTTTCTTCCTACCAGAATCACTCTATAGTTATGGGCGAGGCTGGTAACCTACATACTTTCCATGCGGCCTAGCCGGTTTTCAGGAAACATACGTGGGATGTAGTGCAGCTCTTGCTTCCAACCAAAGTGGACTCCAAAGACTTAGAATTAAAAACATGTCTTAATGGAGATGACCTTGAGGACAGCCAGAATCTCTTCTGTCTCATCATTAGTTTAGGTGCAATGTTTTGGTCGAAAGGACGGGGTTTTCTTCATAAATAATTTTGGAATATGGAAATTTTCTTAAAACTATGACAATCTTAGCAAGAATTTTAATTCGCCACGCATCGGGAAAACACAAATAATTTTTAGTAATAAAAAAATTCATGAGGAAAACACAGGTAATTAACAACAACAAAAACTGAAGTATTTGTAAATTTGGGGCATAAGCTGCAAGCTTAAAATATTTCTTAGCCCTGGAAAAAAAGTGAACTGAAAAATAAAAAAATAAAATATGATTTGAACACACGTTTTAAGGTGAAGATGGAGGGAACGCAAGAAAAGACCAGTGTTGCAATTTTTTATAGCAAAACTTTTTTGGCTTAAAAATACATTATTGTTCCAGTACAAACATAGAGTTTAATTTTCTTCACATGGTGACCTCAACAGTTTTTGAATAAAGCGTTAGCATAGAGCCTTAAATAAGACACTTTTTAAATGAAGAGAAAAAGTTGTCCTTAAATTCTAGGACACCTTTGACAAATTTAAAAAAATTGTTGATATCACCATATGAAGAAAATTAAACTTTGTACTGAAGCAATATTTGATTTATTTTGATCAAAAAAATTGTAATATATATAAAAATGCAAAAACACTGACCTTTTCTCGCGTTCTTTACATTCCCACCTTAACCACCCCCACGCCCATATTCACCCAGAAAGATGAGGCTGTATAACAACTGCATGCATTTCCCAGTCGAGGTCAAATCATCCCGTTCTAAACAAGACTTCTCACGAGTCAATTTTGTCAAAATGAACTTTACTTGATCCATACTATATCTATAACTTATCTGAAAGAATAAAAATTGCTTCTTAAGAACCTGGAAAGCAAATTAATATAAAACGGAAACAAATCAGTTCAATTTTAATACAATACCGATAATCGTGTTACATAAGAAGATATTTAATTTCTATAAGATTCGATTTTATCAACTCTAGCGATAATATATTTCAATGTCTCTTTATAATAAGTATTTAAGTTTTCCATAGTAAAAAAGATTGCACTAATTTTGTATTTATATTATATTAACTGAACATTATTTCTTTCTATAGGTTCTTCAGTGTATTTGTACCGCGTCTTTATACGTGTCCGCGTTATCCATAGGCATGGGCACAATTGGTCGCAACGGGCGGGGTACAATAAGGAAGCGAAGTTTTATCAGACCCGTTTCGGTTTGTTTTTTGAGAGCCTGCCATTATCTTTTTGAGTTATTCTATGTAATGTATCAAGTTAATTCATTGGTAAAAGGGGCTCGATATGTGTCTGTCCTCTTCCCTCCTTCTACCATAAATATCACGTTTGCGAACACCACTCAAACACTTAGTTTTTGAAATGAAGCTAAAATTGAGAGAAAATGCTGTCACATTTGCGTGAAAGGAGTGTGGAAAAACCCCTTTTCACTGCAACTGACCAGGACTCAAAACCCTGGCCTCACGATCACCGGTAAACTCGAGATTAGACAAGTGTTTGTCCGTGGGCCCATCGGTGTAGATTTTATGCAATGCAATGTGTCTATTTTTTAAATTATGTATATAACTGATAGTATGAAAGTAGCGTTGAAATAGATTTGTTTAACTCAACAGTTGATATGCCAGGTGCCAGGCCTCACCGTGGTTCGGATCCCACGTTAAACTGTAGGTCCTCCATTTCATCTTTAATCATCCTATCATCACGTTAACGTAAGTGCGTATAACTCTAACTGGTAGTAAGACGCGGTGCTAATAATAATAATAATAATAATAATAATAATAAGCCAGGTGTTCCAATATTTATAGAATCTCTAATTGGGCTGTACGTACTCGGGGAGAGAGCTCGGTTAACACTTTTACAGGTTGTGAGTAGCCTATACCTTGATTTTCTTACAAATGGACATTTGGAGCACTTTTTAGAAAATACAAACTTTTTTTCACGGTTAACTTTGATAGCATTTTACTATATTATTAATTATTTTAAATATATCTATAATATCTATCAAGTTTTGGCATTAGATTATAAGACTTGACGTATGGATACGTTAAATCAAATATAGTGACTTTCTCTATCTGTCAGATATGTCCATTCTTAAGAAAATTGGGGTGTAGCAAATTCACCGCTAAACTGAAATTGGCTAGATACAACTTTGCATGATGTCCCGAAGATAAAAACAAAAACTACCCGGTTCTTGGACGGTGAACACCGTAATATTAGTAATTTCCCCCGTTTCTTAACGTTCGCATTCATACAAAAACTAGACTCCGAGGTAATGAGGTAACAATTTGATAAAGTAGTAGTAACACGTCTAGTTACTAAACCTCCTAATGAGATGCTTTCCTTCGGGCTTGTACTCTTCACACTTTCTGTGATAGAACAGATCTCGGGAATACCAAGGGCCGTTTATAAATAATAGTCGAGACTCGGGAAATCAGCTAATTCGACCCACACTGCTTTAGTTACTTACTAAAGCCTGATTTTGGTTGGAAGAACAATTTAAAAAACGCAAACATTTCTTTGCGCCCAACTTTTATAACATTTGAATATATTATTAATGTTATTTTATAGGCATTTATAAAATCAAAAGTGATGGCTGTAGATAATATGGATTGATATATGAATGTATTAAAATTGTTTTAGTAACTGTTCTTCCTACCAAAATCCTACTTTACTTCTTCAGGTTATACTCATATATTATATTTAATTTACTTTAATGAATCGTGGATGAGGAAGGACAGATTTTAGAGGCAATCTGTTCGCATTTGCATGTAAGATAGTGGGAAACCATTTAGAAAAAACTACCCGACCGAGATTCGCAGCTCGATCTCCCCGTCATCGGTACAGTCTAGTCTACTGCGAGAGAAGTGCTTTAGAGTTTAGACCATGCGGCTGCTAAGTGGGAAATTGTTTATAATTTTAGTGTAAACATTTTTATGGGGGTTCCAGCATGTATTTTTTCTGGTGCAAGGGCTCCTTTGGTTTAAAATGTTTGGCAACCACTGCCTTAGAGCATTCAGCCACTAAAACTGGTTGAAATTATATGACTGCTTGTCATTCTTAGAGTGAGTGATTGGTTGACTCCAGAAAATAAACAATAAATACGGCCCTAAGAAGCATTATCTTATACCGATATTTTCCCATATTCCCCTTCCTCCTATTTTTTTTCGAGCATTCGCCTTATAAAAAAAGATTGTCGAACTCGCCAAATAAATGACAGAATAATGTTCTAAAATAATTCCCAATTTGTTCTTTTACAAAAATACTTATTTTTACCCACCGCGCAGATCGGCTATACGCACATATATGTTTTGTGCCAATGGGGCAAGGCATGAGAAAGAAAGTTCTGTGGAAAAGTACACGAATTCACGTGAATGAAGAGTGGAAAACACTGGGCACATCCAGCCAAGACTCGGAACTCACCTCCCCGTCACTGACGTCTTACTAAATGAGCCTGGCATTTCTACCGCGTGACCATCAGTGGGAGCTGCACATATACTGTAGATAGATAGTTTTTGTTCTTGGTGGGCTGTGCCAGGTTGAGGGAGTTTGCGTGGCGCTTATTGTGAAAGTGTGCGATAATGCTCTTGGTATTACTTCACTTGCAATAGAACGGAAATAAATAAGGTTTAGTTAGCAGGCATGCTTATGAAACAAACGGTACCACGCATGCACAGGTTTGGGGGTCACCCACTGTTCGGTCTTGGAACGTGTCTAAGGCGGTATTACACGGTCAATATCTCTTTAATAAAAGTTTTTTTTCCTCTGCGCCTTGGTAACTACTCGGGTTTACGCATACATTAATCACTAAAATGAAATTATGAAGTGTGATGTAGAATTTGGTAGAAAATGTACCCGTATTTGCGTGGAGGGAGTGTGAAAAACAGTTTAGGTAAATATACGGTACCCTCATTACACCTGACCGGAATCCAAACCCCGGTAATCCAGTCCAACACTAGAGTGAGAACCCTTGAAGCTAGGTTTGATAAAACTATTTTAATTTATTTGAGACCCGCTTCGATGGCCGCATGGTCTAACGCGCTACTCTCGCGGTAGACAAGACTGCCGATAACGGGGAGATCGCGTTTCGAATCTCGGTCGGGTATACTGAGGTTTTTTTTCCAAAGTGGTTTTCCATTCTCCCTCCATGGAAGTTCGTGGACACTTCCTTTAATATAACCCTTCTAGTCCCTAAAACCATTGGCTGAATTACTACATAAGCGTTAACCCGGACGGGTAGTAAGACGCGATGATAAGAAATCGAAAAATCCCTCGAACCCACGAACATCGAGTCCTGAGATGAGCAAGCACCTTATTAGACCACCGAGGTCGACGTTTTCAAATAGCCTTCCTTCTTCATAATCCACAGACAGGAAGTTTCAAAGTTTGTTATAAGCTGCGCCCGTTATCAGACACTTGTTTCATCTCTGTCAAATAGAGTGTATATATATATATATATAACATCAGAACAGTTATTTATTTCATACACTTTTGTAACTATTTAAACCATCGCGTATCCTCTCTCAGCAGTCGAACCACCCGCATCTGTGTGCGGGAGATTTAAACGTCAAGCTAATATATTCTGGTTGGTTGATAATGAGGTTGGGGCTCGAATCTTGGCCGTATGTATTTAGAGGGGTTTCTTGAATAGTTTATTATCCTTCCGCCAATTAAATGAGGGTACATTTTTTCTCAATTCTACCTCTCTACCTCTTTAGCGTGATTAATATTTATATACGTATAACTTAAACCATTATTATTATTATTATTATCACCGCGTATTACTACCCGTTCGGGTTATGCGCACTTACGCTAATGTGTAATGTTAGGGTGATTGTGAGATGATATGGAGGATCTACAGTTTAACGCGGAATCTGAACCACGTTGGAGGCCTGACAATCCACACATTCACAAGTTGTGATTAATACACATCTTGTCAGAGATGAAGAAAAGATTTGGTAATCAGGTAAATCTGTGCCGGGACCGAGGATTGAACCCCGACAGTCTGACACCTTACCCCTAGACCACCAGGTCATCCTTATACGAATAGTTAAACGGAAGAAGGGAGGGCACTCCCAGCAATAGTCAAGCAAATGTTTTTTTTAAATGTGTGTATTGATATGGAAAACATTCTCAATCTCGCCAGAGGGGGGGCAATGTTTTTGTGTCGCGGTGTAGGAGGGACTGGGTTCAGCCAAGCGGCGGGACGCTGAGCGAGCGTTGGGTTACTCTCTCCCCAGGGCCATGCCCAAAAATGGCTAGGTGGGGGGCCGCGGGTGGGGCGGAGGAGAGATAGAGGAGCGTCCAACTGTGACGTCATGGCGGGCGCCGGATGCGGCCGTCGTTTCTTCTCGTTTACAGTGATCGGGCCGGCTCGCCGGTGTCCGGGCGTCTCATCCCGAGGTTGGGGCCTGGGAGAACTACCACAATGGCCGGTTTTTTTCTTCTTACCTTCTCTTGTGTTTCTGATCTCTAGAACTGAGCGTCCATGGAAATAAAGGAAAACAGGAGGTTTTAGGAGGAAAGATATGCACTAGATCAGGAGGGAAAGTTTGAAATATAAACACGTGAATAGAGCTAGTGTTATAAATAGGTAAGGAGGATAGAAACAAATATAATTAATGATTAATTACATGCAGGGGTGCACCTCTGACCCATGAGTATACTTCAGGGGGCATACAATTGAAGCTGTGGCAAGAATGAAATTTTGAGGAAGTGTGTTTAAGGGGGCACACGTTCATAACCACCGGAGTCCAAGAAAATGTATTAATATTGAATACTCCTAACAGCTTTTTTAGAGTTTTTTATATGGGAACTAATTTCAGCGATTAAAACACTGTAGACTGTAAAGGACCTTGCACACAATGTATTGTAGTTATTAGCTCTGCACTATTTTCCTATTTGTAATTTTGGAGGCCTTATAAATATGTGTAGCTGCATGGTCTAAGGCGTCACCCTCGCAGTAGACTGAACTTTCAATGGCAGAGAAATCGGGGCTCTAACCCCGGTCGAGTGTAGTGAGGGTGAATTTTCCTAAACGATCTTCCACTCTCCCTCTACGCTAATTTGGGTCCACTTCCTCCGAATTCAACCTTATTTATCCTTAACACATAGGCGTGACTATTTCGTATGCACATGACCTGAACAGGTAGGACGCCGTGTAAAAAAAGTTAAAAAGGTAGCCCGACAGTTCGACACATTGTTCTACATTTTAGTTTTAGATCGTATTATTTCAGTTTTTTGTTAAAATTATTTGCTGTTTTGGGAAGGAAAATGCCCTGCTTGCACCCCATTTGAGTTCGCCACTGGTTACAGTGATAACATATTGGATCTGGAGATCAATTTGAAGAACATTGGGGGGTAGGGCGGAGATATCGTAGAAAATAGCATTCCCGCAAATGTCGCTGCGAGAATGTTTTTAAGGTCGATACTTAACCGGATATAAAGTCACTGATATTTTCCGATCATTTTCCCGGTGATTTTAGAAATACTGGTCTGTACTTTTAAGGTTAATTCAATTAATACTACCTGACTGATTTATTTACTAATGTGTACAAATATAATTTTATTTTAAAAGTATTAAATATAAAAGTGTGAGAATAAAGTTGCTTTTTATTTGTAGCTTTGAGTTATAAAAGAGTGAGAACTTTTTTAATGACCCATATACCCCCACCCCACCCTACCTACCCTCACCCTTCTGTCTTTTTTGGACACCTATTTATTTGTTCAATGTATTTAACTTACACTTTCTGACCCGACTGATTATAATAAGCAACAGACACAACACCCAGTCCTCCGGTCGTCATTTCACCACTGAAAGGATAAGCCCCAATTTCACTATGTTTTTTGCTCACTTCAAGGGAATCGTACTTGAATCCTTTAGTTTAGTAGACTGACCACTTATTGAAACAACTTAATTTACTGTCTGGTTTCATGAACTCCTTGTCCTTGCAAGAACCCACAAGCTATGGAGACCACATGTTATTGATTATCGATTTTTAAAAAAGTAGGGGGGAAATAATATGCCTATAGATACACTTAAAAAAGAAACGGGCTTTTGTTGCACTGCGCCTTATTACTTGATCGGGCTTTCCGCTCCGTATATTTACACTTATGGGATAGGAATGAGGAATATATAATATCGAGAAATATATTTGAATGCGTGGAAGGAGAGTAGAAAATATCACCCTTAGTAGGTTTACAATCGCCCGGGATTTGAACCCTGACCTCCCCCGTGATCGACAAACCCGACCAATCGATGTTTGTGTTTTAGCCCACATACCCACCGATGAGAGTTATGAACTTATTACATTTGGGNTTACTTAGGGGGGGGGGGGGGGGGGAGGCGCTTGACCCCTTCAATCCCCACTTTCGCCTCTGAAAGTAATATTAGGAATGTATTTCGGATGTCTTTTAAGCTTACTGTTGCCTTTTAAAATTAATAACACCTTCAGCCCCAATTATTGTTCTAAAAAAATCCTTAGACCACCTTAATTTGTATTAGTTTTTTTATTTATTGTTGTGAGACTCTACCACGAGACAACACAGTTTAAACCCTCATCCCAATCAAAATACATGTTTGGTAACGGCTTTAAGCACTAGGCTGCAAAGACCCATTTTAATTTAATGTATTTGAATATTTTTAGTGCCATTTTCAAATATAGTAGTATGAACAAACGACTTGGCGGCAGTTTTGAAAAATATAATATTATTGATCACGTTTTCACCTTTAGTAAACATATTTATAGATAACTTCCATGAGTTGTATTAAATTTGAGTCCCTCTTATAGTATCGCAAAATCTTCCATGTAAAAAGTTACGTAACAGGTTTGAGGGGGCAAGGGAGGGGCTGTCAGGTTAAATGTTTACCCGGTGTTACAGAGGGATGGGGGGAAATAAGAAAAGGTGTTACGTGGCTTATGGATGATTTATAAACACACCACTTTTATCACATAATTTTCTCAACCCCTAGTGCTAGAAATAATATCATGGTATTACCCATACACAGCCAGCCATCGTGAATATATGCTCTGATACTGTTCTGGTGTGTGTAATAATTACACAGGTTACTAAACTACTGACATTATATTCATACATCAAGTCATATGATCTGAAGCTACTACTTTTGACGAATCATATCAATATCATAGCTACATTTTGGTAATATAAAGGACATTTTTCTAAAATACAATAGAGCGTCGATAATTTGGACTAATTGGGGATTGACACATTCCGGACTATCGATTTGTCAGGGTTTTCGAAGGTACAGTACCTATACCAAAAATAAAAATAAAATGTATATACGGGCGGGCTACGTACGAAAACTCATTATTAAGGTAGAAACATTTTCACTTTATTTAAATATCGAACTTACACTTTTTCTTTTGTTAGACATCACAAATTACGAAGGAACATAATAAGGCAAAAATCTAACAACGAAAAAAGGTCTCTAACTTTTTTTTTTAGCAAGTAAGTAGTGTGATTCGTTTTTCGGCGGCCATGTCNACCTTTAGAATTTGAGATATTTATATATATATATATATATATATACCTTTAGAATTTGAGATATTTAGCAACCGCAAAAAATGTGTAAGTTCGATATTTAAATAAAGTGAAAATGTTTCTACCTTAATAATGAGTTTTCGTACGTAGCCCGCCCGTATATACATTTTATTTATATATATATATATATATATGTGTGTGTGTGAGTGTGAGTGTGAGTGTGAGTGTGAGTGTGAGTGTGAGTAAAAAAATCTAACAACGAAAATAACTCTGCAATTTTTTTTTACAACGGTTTAGGTGCGTTTTTTGGCGACCATGTTAATGATATTGTTACCACTGTGGTTATTTTTATAAACACAATTTTCATTGGCGATCCGAATTTTTGACGTTCGAACTATTGACGCTCTACTTTATATTTTATTACATTTTTGAGTGAGCTTACTCCCCGCGTTATTTTATCGAATATGAAGGTCCCAGGCGTTCACCAAGGTCGACTCGGGTGCTACCCTACCTCGTGTGCGCTTGGCACCGTCAGCAGTCTCACCTCTTATCTCTGGTGTTGTATCTCGACACAAGCTGCGTCCATGAAATACAACCACCAACACCGGGGCCCCGTTAAGTTACCGTCTATGACGCTTTCCTCTAAGATTTCAATTAAACAAATAAAAAATAACAATTTAATTTCTTGAAAACCAATGATTGGTTCTTTATTATTGTCAAAAAGACGTTATTTTTTCTCTTTTGAAGCAGCCCTACTAATAATGATAAGCATATAATTTATAAAAAAAACTTTCTTACGCAGTAACCATTTATCATAAACATAGCTTAAATTAATTTCCTGATACGTTTCAAATGTTGTATTCTTTATCTCTGTAAAAATAAACAATAGATTAATAAATTAATTTACTAAATGGAGTGAGGACCTGTTTTAACTTAACAATTTGGCATTTCTCTATTCAAGCTATTCATTTGTCCTCATAAAGCTGAGTTGACCCTGTTTCAGACTCACTGCTGCACATAACACCTGAAAGCGCTTGGGATTGAACCCGGAACCTCTAGATCTGTAGCCAGAAACTCTGCCCACCTTACCACAGATGCGATGTGGCACAAACATTTTAGTAATATTTAATAATAAAGATTAAAGACATAAGTTAATTTCACTACTCAAAATTCCTAATGGGCACACAGCACAACTTAATTGGAACATTAGCGTATAACCCGAACGGGTAGTAAGACGCGGTGCTAAATATTATTATTAATTGGAACATTATAACACATATTGAGCACGCGTTCTCAAAAAGTTCGCTAATACTGATCTAGAGGATGGATCAATTTCAGAATTATACAGCCCACATCCGTGAGCACGTGGACTAAATGTCACACTCACGTGGTATTTTTTTGCCAGTGACAGAGGAAGGTCAGGGCTCAAAACTTATCAGGGTATACTGATGATGGTTTATATCTAAGGATTTTCCACTCTACCTCGTCGCAAATTCATATGCATTTTTGTTCTAAATTTAACCTTGATCGTCCCTGCCCAATTACCCGGATGTGTAGTGAGTGAAACATGGTGGAATAAAGTGATATATTTCCGTCTCTATTAAGAATCGAACCAGGGTGTCTACGGATGAATAAACAAACAGTTGCGTCACCGATAAGGCTAAGGTGTTTTTAGAGTGTATTAAGGTGTTTTTTATCTGAACATTATTGAATATAAATTATTACACTTCATATTTCCATGTAATGATGTTTGCATTTAATTCATGAATACAACATAAGGATGATAACTACTATTATCTATATAATCCAAGGGATTAGGATGAAGATGTAATATCTTAAGAAACCGCACCATCTCTTCTTTATCAGCAGGGAAAGATTTAAAACTAAGCAAAGGAAAATATATCCTTAGTGCAAACCTATTGGGATCGAACCTTAGGCATATTTGGTCATTCTAACAGGACGCCTGACTCAAACTAAATACATTCGATACACGTGAATACATAAAGACTTCGATCTCGCCGGGATTCACCCCGATGCCCCCGCGTTATAAACCCCTCAGCCGTGTCCGTCTAATGTGTAGTTAGCTGGGCGCAAGTAAACAAAAACCTGGATATTATTTAAGTAGTGCTATTCGTTATGCTTTTGAGTTTTTCTAAATTAAGGTAATCTAACGGTAAAAATTAGACCCTCTAAAGTGGTGCGTGTAAAATCTATAAGATCATGTGTACACTCACATGTATAAAAAGTATACTCTTATTCCTTAGTGCAGTTTAGTAAAGTAGTATGTTTATCTAACTCTTAATTATCATTCCATCAACACCAAATATTTTTTATAACATATCTAATCTTATTTTGATTGGATTAAATAAAAATTTATAAATATAGTAGGGTTTTGTTAAGAATACAATTTTAGAGAATACAAGAACTTTTTTTTTTTTTGCGGTACTACATTATTACCGCTATTTGTAAAGGTTTTGATAGTATATATACGGACGGGGTTCAATCCTCGGTCACGGCAAAGATTTATCTGATTACCAAACCCTTCCTTCACCTCTGACAAGACATCTTGTGAATGTGGGGAATGCCAGGCCTCCACCGTGGTTCGGATTCCACGTTAAACTGTAGGTCCTCCATTTCA
Source organism: Timema douglasi (assembly GCA_901482245.1). Classification (NCBI taxonomy): domain Eukaryota; kingdom Metazoa; phylum Arthropoda; class Insecta; order Phasmatodea; family Timematidae; genus Timema; species Timema douglasi. The sequence continues at coordinate 126,320 of CABEEJ010001732.1, forward strand.
TCTCACAATCACCCTACCATTACACATTAGCGTAAGTGCGTATGACCCGAACGGGTAGTAAGACGTGGTGCTAATAATAATAATAATAATAATANTTCCTTCACCTCTGACAAGACATCTTGTGAATGTGGGGAATGCCAGGCCTCCACCGTGGTTCGGATTCCACGTTAAACTGTAGGTCCTCCATTTCATCTCACAATCATCCTACCATTACACATTAGCGTTAGTACGTATAACCCGAACGGGTAGTAAGACGCGGTGCTAATAATAATAATAATAATAATAATAATAATGATGATAGTATATATCTAAAGTGACAGTTGCCTTTCACCTGACGACGTATGAATACGTAAAAATATATTATACATACATATCATACATAAAATCATGTGATCTGCATCTTGTAATTTTGATAGATATTATTGATACCTATACATTAACACCAATAATATAGTAAAATGTTATCAACATTGACCGACAAAAAATTGAATGTATTTTCTGGAAAGGCTTTTTCTATAAAAAAAAAATATGACTGAACACTAGCAGTAGAAATGAACAGCACCCTGCATGGGACTGTACACCTTGCATGCTGTAATTTAGGCTGCTTCGAATCGGTTTGCTTCCGTTACGTTAATATATACAATTTTCTTAATACCGGTTTCTTTCCTTGAACTTGATACTTGACCAAACCTAACGTCAAGGTTGGAATGCAGTCACTGCGAGTCTAAAGTCCTCTGTTTATAGTAATTATAGTCGTAATTTTATTTCAAAACATTTCATACAAACGTTGGACAGTATGAAAACCTGTGTTGTTGACAATAATAATAATGATAATAATAAATGTGTTTATTCATAGTACATCTCGTGTCGATAATGTCACGACTGGTTCTCATGGATGTGCGGGCAAAGGCGTTAGATTCGCATTTTGACGAGGACGCCACCTGCTTCTGTGGCTATATGTTCCAAGGCGTCACTCTAGCAATAGACTGGACTGCCGATGACGGGGAGATCGGGGCTCAAATCCCGATTGGATCTACTGAGGGTAGTTTTCCCTCAATGGTTTCTCAACCTCTTTCCGCGCAAATACGGGTAGATTACCTCTAAAATGCTTCTTTCTTAATCACTAACCCATAATTAGAGTACTTAAAATATTATATGAGTATAGCTCGAACAGGTAGGAAGACGCGGCTATAAAAAAAACCTGACACCGTTGATCCCCCTTTTCCACCATATCCTTAAGATTCTTCTCCTTCTTTCTGGCTAGTTCCTAAAAATTCATCCTCACTCTATATCCTGAGACTATATTTTTTAAGTGGTGACCTGGTGGTCTAGGGGTAAGGTGTCAGACTTCTGTGCTGGCGGCCGGGGTTCAATCCTCGGTCCCGGCACAGATTTAAACCATTACACATTAGCGTAAGTGCGTATAACCCGAACGGGTAGTAAGACGCGGTGCTAATAATAATAATAATAATAATATATTTTTAAGACGTTGATAACCGGTGATATGCGCATCGGTGGGCACGCAGACTAAATGTAAAGTTATTCTCCTTTTTTAGTAACGTAGAAGTTGCGGTTCGAATCTCAGCCGAGTGCACCGAGAATATTTTTTTCTAAATACTTTCTCACTCTTCCTCCACGCAGATGTTGGTTCAGTACCTCTAAAGTCTACTTTTCTCAATCTTAACGAGTAAGAATAACCAACTGCTGATAGCGCGGACGAGTATTACAACTCAGTGGAGATGGGGAAAAAAAAGATAGTCTGTTTTGGCACTCGGTGTTTTTCGACAGTAAAAAGCGTGATCGTGTGTGCGGTGTGCAATGGGTGTGAAGCAAAGGTGGTATTTTTGGGTCCGCCTGTGACTCATCTGTTCACCCTTCTCACCAGACGATAGTGTCCCATCTGTCGATACAGTCCGTTCCGCAATTCGGGGAAATTCTCGTTTGATGATTGTACCTCGTCGCAGTGACGTATGTCTTGCTGACCCAATCATGCATTACTTGCCTCGTCGCAGTGACGTATGTCTTGCTGGCCGGACAAAACTTCTCTGTAGCAAGGCGCGTGCAGTATTTTCGAATAGTTTTGCAACTTTTTTAGGTTAGTCACATGGCCCTGAGAATGAAGATGTGCACGTAGTTTGTAAACTTCCGCTCTCGTCATTTAGTAGGCCAAGCTGTGGAAACATTCCATAGTTGGTGTTTTCCTCTCCCTCCTTTATCCTCCTAGATCCTGCTTCAATATATAATTGAGTTGGTATTTTCCTCTTCCTCCTTTATCCTCCAAGATCCTGCTTCAAGAGATCATCATTAAGAGTTGGTATTTTCCTCTCCCTCCTTTATCCTTCTAAATTCTCTGGATTCTATTTAAATAGCAACATACAAAGTGTGGCCAGTTTCTTCTCCGTTCTTTATTTTAATTAATTAATTAATTAATTATCTTCATTGGCCTTGCTTCAAGTTGGCACCATCCTGAAAACTGGGCAGTTTCTTCTTCACCTTATATTCTCCTAGACCCTACTTCTTGCTATCGGCATTGATTGTGGGCAGTTTACTCTCCAGCCTATATCCTCCTAGAGTCCACTCAGAAATACTTTGTGCTGTAGGTGTGTCAGCGAGAATGACAGTGTGCCGGACCCATTGCTATGACGCCATTCTCTGTTAGCATATCTAGGCCACAGTCCAGGAAGATGTATAGTGACGTTATTGCTACCGATATGCTCAGCTGTCGTGTTTTATCCCCCGGTGTGAGGAAGTGGCTGCTGATAAAGCTCTTGAGTGTGTCTCGAGCAAACATTAAAATACCTGCCTGGCTGGATGTGTTTGACGAAGTCACAAGATAGGGCACAGGTTCATCGTAGTCAACGAGCCGAGCCAGAAAAATTACGTGTTGTATATAGTACAATTTTCATAGAAAGAGCTTTTTTTTTTAGCACCGCGTCTTACTGCCCGTTCGGATTATACGCTTTAAGTACTAATTACGCTAATGGATTAGGAATTGGGAAGGTTGAATTAGAGGAAATGAACCCGCATTTGCGTGGAGGGAGAGTGGAAAACTATTTAGGACCCCCCCCCCAGTTCACCCGACCGAGATTCGAACCTCGATCTCCCCGTCCTCTTCAATCGAGCAGCTCAACACGACTAGCGCGTTAGCCAACTACGCCACCGAGGCGGGTAAAAAGAGCCTCTTAAAAATATGTTTTTTTTTGTCTGCTGACATTAACGTATTACAAAAAAAAAGAGTGCGAGCTATTTTATAGCTACGACTATTTATAAAATATATTAAAAGTGACACTGAAGATAACATTATGAGCCTATGTACGAATACCTAAAAGTAGATGTATAGTAATTATTTATCTTCTATTTATATTCCTATGAAAATTTAACTTTATTATTTTACATAGCTTTTATTAATTTTCCATAATTCAACAAATATAATCGAGTAATACGTTAATCACTTATATCAACACTGTTTTAGCCGTTAGGTATGGCGATGATTGGGCATGCGAGTTGGAAGTTAATTTTACTAATAAATGTAGAGACAATATACTTTTCATTAATTTAATTGGCTAATAATATATTTCACATAACTATATCAAACGTTGCTGGCACAATTTTATTTATGTTTTGTAGCGAAGGCTATTGTCCTTTTCTCTAGATCTTAATTACAAGGGAGTGCGAGAGTTGCCCAGTCCAGTCTCTAGTCGCTACACGCCAGGACAAGGGAAAACGGACGTAGATTGGCGTTATTTTTCAATGGTTAGAGAGAGCCCCGTAAAAATGTTGAGAAGCAATAAAGCGAAAAATGCCATACAAAGATGGAATCAAGTACTTTTTCCTTCGATAGTTTTTAGATATGACTTACAATGTTTTTGAAAAGCGAAATAAAACTAAATTGTCTTGTTACACGAAATTCTCCTATAAAACGAAATAACGACGTTTTTACAACAAAAAATATTTAAATAAACACGAAATTAAGAAACAAAGCAGAAATTTTGGCCATGCTGTAATTTGATTAGTATTTGGTTGTAGTGTAACCTAACATTGGGCTACAAAATTGGGAAAAATGTAGACAAACTTGACAAAGAATTGTAAAGTAAATATATAAGGTTTCAATAATAAATTTTAATTTTGTATACATTGTTTCAATATGTAAATAATACATTAACAGCTCAGATAACATGTCATTTTGAATAAACACAAAATAGTACCGAAAAGGGAGGTTTAAAAATCGAAATTTAACTAAAAATAAAACCATTTTTACGAGGCTCTGTACTATGGTATAACCCACTAAGTCTGGGATCTGTTCTACTCATACTCGTATTTCATTTAACTTGTAGGTATTTAACGTGCACTTTCTGAATCGAGCGAGTATATCAGACAGCACACGACCTATAAACTAAATTAAACTTAGAACATACACAACACCCAGCCCCTGACCGTTAATTCATCGCCGTGAAAAGGGAAACCCACATTTCACCAATGATGCATTTTTCGGCCATACCGGAACCCTTAGCTCAGTAGGCAGATGCCTTACCGACTGAGATACATGTTGTCGGACCGTACCTGTATTGTAAAATGTTCAATCCTCGGTCCCGGCAAAGATTTATCTGATTACCAAACCCTTCCTTCACCTCTGACAAGACATCTTGTGAATGTGAGGAATGCCATGCCTCCACCGTGGTTCGGATTCCACGTTAAACTGTAGGTCCTTCATTTCATCTCACAATCACCCTACCATTACACATTAGCGTAATTGCGTATAACCCGAACGGGTAGTAAGACGCGGTGCTAATAATAATAATAATAATAATAATATTGTAAAATGTTATTCGCTGCAAAAAAAAAGTCTTAAAAATCCTTCATATGAAAATTTAGCTGCGTAGATTTATTTTTATTCTAGGGAAAGAAGAGAAAAAAACAAGAATTTGGAGAGAAAAAAAAACTTGGTCTACTTATTTCTTTATTGATCCAAGTAGAACTTGTAACTATCATTAGTGAACTATTTTGTCTCCAGCCAAACGCCTGCAAAACGTTTTGGAATTCCGGCGCCCGGTTGTTGTTTTTTCTCTCTCACACGTCTCAGGTTTTATGTATCATTTGTAATATGTTGAGATGTGTGCAGGGAAGCGCAGCTTACATAACTTGGCAAAGGGGAGAACTTGGCACCAATGGAGCGTTGTGTCACAGGAGAGGGTGGTGGGCGCGTGCCCGGAACCGTAACTAATGATCCGGACTCTTCTCACTGAAACATTTGTTCATATATAAAGAGCCTTTGGTGTGTGGGGGGCATTAGCTGCACGCGTTTTAGTATTTCAGCTGTTGCATCATCTAGTTTATGATAGAGCGTGGTAAACAGATTGAGAGGGAGAAAACGTATCGGTGGTCACATGGAATGAGGTGTCACGCTCGTTTTATATGCCATTACCGTAGATGTGAAGGTTGGGGTTAAAATAACAACTGGGTGGGATAAGAGTTTTTTTCTTATACAATTTTCCACTCTCTCTTTGTGCAAATGCGAGAATTATATATACTCTTCATGATACGCCTTCATTTCTAGCCCATTAGTGTACATTTACTGATAGCCCGGATGGGTAGTAACTACGCGGTGCGCGGACAAATTAATTCAACAATAATTATTTAAAAAGCTTTTAGTAGATAATTTAATTATGCATTTGAAACCACTGCGTTGGCCGCGTGGTCTGACGCGCCACTGTCATGTTGGATTAAACTGTCGAAGACGGGTAGATTGGGGTTCGATCCCGGTCGGGCACACTAAGGTTTTTTCCTCGTTGGTTTTCCACTCTTCCTCCACACAAGTGCAGGTGTACTTTCTCTCAATTAAACATTCCAAATCCCTAAACCCCTAGTATAACTAGTACATAGGCGCATAACCCGAATGGGTAATAAGACGCGGTGCTAAAAAAAAAGGCAATACCCGTTTGGGTTATACGTTTCTGTACTAATTACGCTATTTGTTTTAGGGATTAGGAAGGTTATATTTAGAGGAAGTGTACCTGCTTTTGCGTGGAGGGAGAGGGAAAAACCGCCCTCAGTACACCCAACTGAGATTAAAACCTCTATCTCCCCGTCATCGGCAGTCTAGTCCACTGTGAGAATAGCGCGTTAGACCAAAAAGACTTATGCGGCCACCGAAGATGGTAAAAAAAAGCTTAATTATTGATTTCATAACAAATGTTATAGGCCCTAAAAATAGGAATAAAGCAATGCTACACAATTAATGAAAGGCAAAAGCTTGAGGGATGAACGATTATAATTACGGGCATGGGCCGTATATCGATTATTGGGCCTATCTAATAAATTGAAAAATGAAATCTGAGACTGGCTCGATTCAATTTATTCGAAAAGCTAGCTGCCTCTTTGTTTTTTAGCCTATGATGCCTATTTTTTTCTTTCGTAACAATAACTAGAATGTATATTGCATTTTTAAAAGTATATTAGGATTCTGGTAGGAAGGTGAATTGCAGCAGTTACTTTTGATATATATTATCATTACATATAAAACATTAATAATAGAGTAAAATGTGATCAATGCTGACCACACAATAATGTTTGTATTTTCAAAAAAGGTCCTTCCTGCCAGAATATTTCTCTACTTTTTCTCATCCCTTCATGCTGACTTTAGCGTTGATTGAATTGTATACGATTAAAAAGAGAGTGCTGGGTAAAAAAAGTGGGAGAAGCTGATAATCTAATAATAAAATATCCACGAATCAAGTTTCGTCTGACCGTATCGTGGGGGGTGACACTGTCTAGATGACTGACCTTGCTAGGAGATGTGCGGTCAGTCATGGAAGAGAGGGAGGGGGTATAATTTGGAACTTAAAAGACGTCAGACTGACAAACTGGAGTGAAAGTAGTATCATCTGGTTTATCTGTCGTCTTTCACAGCGTGTCCACCGTCTTGTGGAGTATATTTTCTTAACAGTTCTAGTTATTTGTTCAGTTCTTCCCAATTAGCCTGAGAAAATAGCTCATGATGTTATGACAGACGGTTTTAATCGTGTACACATCCATTCTTTAATGAGTTTATATGCTCTTTATTTTTCTTTCCTCCTGTTTAATTGAACATTAGTAAAGTATTGGTTTCTTTCTTTTTTTTACACTAATTGTGACAGACGTGTGGTTAGGATTTAATTCCTGGGTGGGTATAAAAACTTCTTGCTTGCGGATATTAAGAGCCTTTCTCACGGATGATTAACCGGTATATTAAGTACAAGATTAAGCTCGAACAGGAAATAAAATCCTTCTACATTTGGGAGCACTGAAATAGTTTCCAAAGAATATTAGTTTTGAAATTTTCAAATTACTCGACGTTTCTAATGCTGCCTATACCTACTTTGAAAATTGAAGTCTTACTGACTGTTTATCCTCGCTAACTAAACAAGAAAAAAAAACAGGCGTGGGTATTGCGCTATGCCGGGATCACGATCAACTTAACTTTAACTTAATGTAGCGTTCACTTATCTTAAGAAAACAGATGTTTGGTCATGATTCACTTACTCGAGCCAAACATCTGCATTATAGAGTATCTGTTTTGATCTGTGATTTGTACTATTTGTAAAGTGATTATCTGTGAATGTTTACTGTTTTCTATCGATATAGTAAATATGTATCATTAAACCTTTTTGGATAAATCTAGCTTTCCTATTTTAGTTTAATTATTTTGTTTCAATGTCCGATCACTAGAACTCACGTGATACCCTTCATGTAACGTCAACTTGAATAAAAAAGTGGTTGCTCCGGTCTAGAAAATTGAGATTAAGGGCCGAACAGTTCGTTCTGCTAACCAGATGACACTAGCTTTGCTGACATGCGGCGGTGGCTCGATCGGTATAGCTCGTTCACAGGCTGACATGGAGCTTTTTTTTTAAAACTAATACATATTAAAATGTAATCTGAGTTGATCGCCAAAAAATATGTTTGTATTTACTTGAAGGTATTTCCTATAAAAATTGGACATTACCGGCTCTGAAATTGTAACCATTCAGGATTTTGTTTTTAAACGCATACTTCACTGATCTTGAATCCTGAAAATTACTGACTCGGAATTGTAACAAATTCCGACTCTACTTTTCAAAAGAAACACTACAAATCTTGATTAGTAATAACTGGAAATCTACCCACTAAATTTCTAGCCATAAACGGCAGATTTTACCTTAACTTTAGCATACTTGTGCTGGACTATACAATTATGATCAAAACTTGTATATATTAATTTATTTATTTTCGCTTTTTAATTATAATTCAAGATATTTTTTATTATGAGGAGGCTAATTTAGGAGTACTAGAATCGTCAATGCTTCGTGAAGTTACTTTTCAGAGTTTGTGAACTGTCTATTATTATTTTTATTATTATTATTTTTATTATTATTATTTATTAATATTATTATTTATTAATATTATTATTATTATCATCACCAGTTCGGCTTATATTCTTTTGTACTAAATACGCTAATGGTTTAAGGGAGGCTATATTATAGGAAGTGTACCTGAATTAGCGTGTAGGTAGAATGGAGAGGCATTTTGGAAAAACCACCCTCAATACTGTCAATCCGACCGAGATTCGAACCTCGGATCACACCCCCCGTCATCGACACTCTAGTCTTCCGCGAGAGCATCACGTTAGACCACGCGGACACCGAAGCGGGTGTGGATTATTTTGTTTAAAAGAAAATGCTGAACTGTACCGATTACTATTTTCCCACAGCAACCAACATGTGATAAAAATAATCAGGATTTGTTATATTTTCGAGTTGGTACTTTTCAGCTCTACTTGAGTGGCTCAAAATAATTAAATACATGCGTTTATATAAATTGTGCATTTGAACTATACTTGATGCCTCCTCCACGAAGCTTTGGTTGAGTTGCACTGACCTTGACTTGAAACCTTGCAGACATAGGTGTCAGCGTCCTTGCGTGCATTAGGCCATTGTCAAGGTCAGCTGACCATGTCCATTTCCACTTTGAGTCTCGACATTGTTCAAGTGCGACTAACGGCGGCTACTGGCCCACGAGGATAAATATTTATGGTGTGCATTGTTTTGAAAACACATCTACATTCAATGAAGTTTTCAACCTATTTACAAACACCAGATCAGCACATGACTTAAAACTACCTTAATTATAGGACAGACACAACACCCAGAGCCCCCCTGCCATTACTGTGAACGGGAAAACCATAATTTCACTAATCCATTTTTGGCCATGCTTTACGACCTTATACATTTAAAATTCCCTATTAGAAAAAAAGTATAAAAATAGTAGTTTTGACACATTAGATGCCGTCTCCCTTTCCCTGTATAATTATAGGTGCGCCACTGGCCTAAAATATCTTTAAAGAAATGTTGGGGCTTGGGTATGGAAGTTTTTTTTATATTATTGCTTTTGATATGGGTGGGTGGAAATATATATGTTGCCGATCGTGCTAGTTTCATTCAAATAAAGTTAGATACAAAAACAAAAATCTACTATCCCAAATACTGTGCTGCACTCTATTACAGATTGTGGTAGCTACAAAAAAAAATCGAAAATATTATCTTTGGCTGCATTCTATCCTAGACCATTGTATTATCTCTTCTGTATACAGAAATCAGTATTTCCCCTGCGTTTTCATAACTCTCACAATACTGGCGCGATGTGTCGGAGTTAAAATTGTATATACTTGTGTGATGTGTCACAGTGAAAGTATTCTCCCCGTGTGGTCACGGCTCTAGAGATACTTGCGTGATGTGTCACAGTGAAAGTATTCTCCCCCATATTGTCACGGCTCTAGAAATACTTGCGTGATGTGTCACAGTGAAAGTATTCTCCCTCGTGTTGTCACGGCTCTAGAAATACTTGCGTGATGTGTCACAGTGAAAGTATTCTCCCCCATATTGTCACGGCTCTAGAGATACTTGCGTGATATGTTACAGTGAAAGTATTCTCCCCCATGTTGTCACTGCTCTAGAGATACTTGCGTGATGTGTCACAGTGAAAGTATTTTCCCCGTGTTGTCACTGCTCTAGAGATACTTGCGTGATGTGTCACCGTGAAAGTATTCTCCCCGTGTTGTCATGAATCTAGAGATATTTGCGTGATCTGTCAGAGTGAAAGTATTCTTCCTCGTGTTGTCACGGCTCTAGAGATACTTGTGTGATGTGTCACAGTGAAAGTATTTTCCCTCGTGTTGTCACGGCATTAGAGATACTTGCGTGATGTGTCACAGTGAAAGTATTCTTCCTCGTGTTGTCACGGCTCTATAAATACTTGTGTGATGTGTCACAGTGAAAATATTTTCCCTCTTGTTGTCACGGCACTAGAAATACTTGCGTGATGTGTCACAGTGAAAGTATTCTCTCCCATGTTGTCACGGCTCTTAGAGATACTTGCGTGATGTGTCACAGTGAAAGTATTCTCCCCGTGTTGTCATGAATCTAGAGATATTTGCGTGATGTGTCACAGTGAAAGTATTCTTCCTCGTGTTGTCACGGCTCTAGAGATACTTGTGTGATGTGTCACAGTGAAAGTATTTTCCCTCGTGTTGTCAACGGCACTAGAGATACTTGCGTGATGTGTCACAGTGAAAGTATTCTTCCCGTGTTGTCATGAATCTAGAGATACTTGCGTGATGTGTCACAGGGAAAGTATTCTCCCCCATGTTGTCACGGCTCTAGACAAGATACACTTGCTTGATGTGTGTCAGTGAGAGTATTTCCCTAATACGATGTTGTGATGAACACAGGATACTATTCAAGCCTCTGTCCTAGTTTGTTTTTCTTCCTGCTCGCCCCTAAGCGACTGTCTCAAGGCCATTCAACTCGCACTGATGGGGGGGACTGGAGGTGTATGACCATGTATGGTAGTAGTGCGTGCCAACAGTCGACTTGACACATGCCTCATGCGTGATAAGAATCAGGAGCTCGTGTGATTACACTCAAGACTAGCAGCCGGGGAACTAATTCTTAAATTGTACAGTTCCGACATAATTATTTAGACGCGCCACCAACTGGACTAAGTGCCACGAGTTTGATTCTCAACATCACCTAAACATTTATCACTAGCGAGGGTGAGGTTTCTCCTCTCACATCACGATGAATGATCGCTGCCGTTGTGCTGTTCAGTAAGTTAAATACCCCAAATAAATACAATTTTCCAGGCAGTTTCCTGCCTGTGTGTTAAGTATCCTTTTACACCGTCGCTTACGTGCCTGCCCTGCTGATTCACATACAAACAGCTCTTGCTTTCCAGGGATGCCAACTCTTTGGTCTCTAGCGATATTACAAGGACCTGAATTGGATTATATTATATCCAGATCAATAACTATGATAAAACGCAATTGGCAATACCAGAAAGTAGGTCTGCACTTATATAGCAAGCTAAATAAATCTTACCAAACACTAATTAGTTTCGACTCCTACGGTATCCAAATCAAAGTCTCTTTTGTCTTTGGGGGGGGGGGGGGACCTAAAATTTACCCCCCAAAAACCCCCCCCCACCCTTCTCCTTGTCCCTTTNGGGGGGCGATCTTAAATTTAAGACACTAAAACACCCCGACAACATTGATTGATCGTGTGTATATATATATATATATAAAAGAAGTTATTAAGTGCTTGATTATTTCAACTTCAATCCAGAGCAACAAGGTATTACCGGTACCGCAATATTAGATCGTATGTTTGTATAGCTAGTGAAATTATAGTTCAAGTAGTATCTAGATCACACAGTTGGTAGCGCTGCTTGTTGCACCGTATTTTCCAGTGTAGACACGTCATCTAATGCTCCCCCCTGATAGAACCATTTACATGTCAATGTATGTATGATTTTCATGTCTACTGACTGGTTGTTCAATTTTGTTAAACACTGGCCTACTTTTCACATACCGGTTTCCCCCCTCGGATTCAAAAGTAGGTTCTTCGTAGTTTTCTCATCACTACACTACTGTGTAATTACGTTAAAAGTGGCAAGTTCCACGACAATTTCTTACTTTTGAAAGTTTGAAACTGTAACTTGGTTGAAAACTTGATTGGAAATAACTCTGTTAAGTGTTTTTTTTTAAAGTGTTACGCACTTATCTCGCATTTGGGTCTATCCGGGACTCTTGCTAATGGTTCCTCGTAAGCTTGTGGTTGAGGATCTAACAGGACATTTACCGGGTTCAATCTCGGAATGGGTCAAAATTTTGTGACCTTTCGTTCACGATTTTTGAAGACAGTCCCTTAAATAAGACTTATGTCCCAGATTTGCTAAATAAATTAATGCAATTTAAAATGTAGCTTGTAAATAAAAATGTATAAATAAGTTAGCTGCTAAAAAATTTACATGTGAATACTGGCAACACTGCACATCCTTGCAACCATCAACATTTATTTCTCACCATCCTGACGTTTTCTCTAAATTTAGCTCTAACTTTAATTTTGTATGCCATTTCCCTTTAATATATAAAGGTATCTATCTATATTTTGAAGAATCGTGGAACTGTATTGGCACTGTCATATAACAAGAACATAAAAAATATATAAGCTACAATTCACCATTTAAATGGCAACTACCTTCTATGGCTCTAATCAGTAATTATTCTAGAGTTATTGTCCCCAACAATGCCAGGAATAAATTGGTCACTTTTGCCCATAGTAATGTCTTGTGTGGAGCTGGATTCTGGTAGGAAGAACAGTTAGTGCTTTAGTACAAATAATACCCTGATTTTAGTTGCGGCCAACATTGATAACAGTTTACTATGTTACTATTGTTATTTTATAGGTTAATAATGTCTATCAAAAGTGATAGTTACAGATAACATGACATGATTGATGAATAGGCCTATCTTAAAATTGTTTTAGTAACTTTAGTAACTACCAGATAATATTCTTCTTACCATAATCAGCCTATATATCATAATAACTTACTCTTAGTTTAGGTTCAGTTATTTAAGAAGGAGCTTTACGATTGAAGGGGCTACCCACAACCCACATTTCACCCATTTACCCAAAGGTTATTCTTATTCTGATGATATCTCAACTATCATGAAAGATAATAAAATATTTATTGTGTCAAA
>CABEEJ010001733.1:0-19337 GCA_901482245.1 Timema douglasi
TGAATCAAATAGAATAGCTGGAAGCAGAATAATAATCTAATTCTACACTCTTCTACACTTTATCACATTCAAGAATATGGTACACGTCTTTAAGCACAGCACACGCTGAGTAAAAAAAAAACTTATTTCCACCATCACGCCAGAGCCGGCACTAATAGAGAGACAGTGCTCTTTCTACCTGGCAGTCCCGCGTTCCTCCCCACACCATCCTATGTGCGCATGCCCACAACAGTCAAACACCACGTCGCTGGCACTGTGAAGCGCACAGTTCCATACAAAGTTTTTTTTATATTTTTCATAAACTGGGGGATGGCTACTGAAGTACTAACATTAAGCTTAAGGAATTTATATTGTACTACAAAAATAAAGAAAGAAAGAAAAAAGGACTCATTATATTAAATGTTATCGATAATGTCAAGTGGAAATAGGGGTTGCTGCAGTTCCGCAGTGCCTACACACGAGCCGCAACTGATTTCAACAATGTTCAGTATTAGAAACTTTTACTAACTCTTTATCTCCGTTAAACTTTAATCAGGAATAATCCATGTGCAATAGTGTTCGTGTGGATTTACTATTTCTAGCCGACTGCATCAGAGTTCATTGGCATGTAATGCACGTGCGCTTGACGTCTGCTAAATCAAGAAATCTAGCATATGCATTAAGGGAAAACTCATGACTCATTAGTCTATGTGAACCTCGCGCTTATTATATTTAAATCAATAGCTCGAGTATCATATAGGCTTATTTTTTATCTTTACTTTTATAGTTATTTCAAACCTGACACTTTAGACCAAGGGACCGTCTAATTGGAAAATTCTAAACCAAAAAGTATAGAAAGATGAAAACTTGCTCAGGCTTACGTACTTAGGGTAACCTCTGGCATATATCATTTGCTTCTACATACATTCATAACATTACACCTTGAACCACTTGACCAGTAGTGTGGGTAAATCCAAATACAAGAAACCTATAATGATGGAACATTGAATACTTATTCTACTAAACCTTATGGCATACACCTCAATCCGATACCTTAACTCAGTTGGTAGCGTGTCTGTCTACTGAGCTAAGGGTTCTGGGTTCGATTCCTGGCATGGCCGAAACATTTACCATTGGTGAAAAGTGGGTATACCCGTTCACAGTGATGAATTAATGGCTGGGGACAGGATGTTGTGCCTGTCCTGGTCTTAAGTTAGATTATAAGACATATGAAACTACAACAGGACTAGTAAGCTGGTGGTGGAAAATATATGACTTGGATAAAAAAAATTTACCGAGGCTACAGACTGGAAACAGTAATTAATGTAAAAAATATTCACCTCAATCAAAGATTTTTCATTTCTATATATCAAGTCTTATGCCTTATACCACTTGACCACCAAATCAGGTATCAATAAATATTGAAAACCCGCCTCGGTGGCGTAGTTGGCTAACGCGCTTGTCGTGTTGAGCTCGACTGCTGAGGACGGGGAGATCGAGGTTCGAATCTCGGTCGGGTGAACTGAGGATAGTTTTTCCTAAATGGTTTTCCACTATCTCCATCCACGCAAATGCGGGTTCACTTCCTCTAATACAACCTTCCCAATTCCTAATACATTAGAGTAATTAGTACTTAAAGCGTATAACCCGAACGGTTAGTAAGACGCTGTGCTAAATATTATTATTATTAGGCCTAATAATAAATATTGAAAGTGGAGATTTGTTATAGCCAAATTTTACACTTTCTATGGGCATATGTAGGCCTACTTGGGCCAACCTTAGTTTGTGCTTTTTACACATATTACGAATCAGACTTCTTAAACGGCGTTATCACTGGAGTGGGCAGCTCCGAAATAAAGAAACACAAAAATACGAAGTTTCGTATGGCTACCTAGGGATAGTTGCAGATTTGCATTTCAGATGCTAACTTTTACTTTCATATTATTTATTGCGAGCCTGACGTATCATACTGCGAACTAACGGTGTGGCTAGCTTCAAAACAAATAATCCTAGGAAGTTTAAGCTCGCTAAGAAAAACGTGAGAGTCCACATCTGTTATTTTTCTGTTACTTATTATTGTGAGCCTGAAGACATATGCGTGATTACTGGTTTGTGATGTTAAAAAAAATATCCAACAATGTTCACAAACAGTATCTGTTGTTTAATAGAGTAGTGATTTATTTTCTATCAGTGCAAAGCCGGACACTTGGAGTTAGTTCATAAATATAATTCATAGAAAACTAAATTAGATGACATTTAGAATGACAATAAATAAGTTAAATTGTGAATCTAGAAGATTATAAAATTGTTACAAGCTTTAGGTTATATTAAAATTAAAGTAGACCTAGTTGTTAAATAAATTATTATAATTAAGCTTATTGTAGTTCATGAAATCTAAATGTTTCGGTGCTAACAAAATTTTCAGGAAACTAAATGAGATAATAGAATATTTAAATGTTTCGGTGCTAGCAACATTTTCAGGAAACTAAATGAGATAATAGAATATTAAGTTGTATTACAATAAATTATGGAATCAAGTGAGTGGAGTGAGAAAATGGTATTGTTGGTGAAATCTAACAACAACAACAATAATCAATGTTTACCTTAAAACATAGAAGTCTCTAATCTCTTGTTTCTTGTAGAAAGTATGAGGTTGCTGATGTATATCTAAAAACTTTGTTTTTGAAAAAAGTGTGGTTAGGCCTAAATTAAATTCTTGCTGTAATCATAAAGAACATTGTTGAAGATTCAATGCCAAATAGTTTTTTTTTAAAAAGCCATGTGTTGAACCTTATTTATTGTCATTTTACATTAAATGTTTTTGATTCAATTTGTTTTTAAGCTATTTTCAAATTTCACTTTAATCATTTTTATATTTTGTAAGACCATTTTAATAATAATTTTAAAAATAAAATCCATGCGTATGTGTTGAACCTTATTTATTGTAATTCTACATTAAATGTTTTTTGAACTATTTTCTTTGCAATCTATTTTTAAATTCAGCTTTAATCCTTTTCATATTTTATAAAAAAACCAACTAACATTTGACCAAATAATTTTGTAATCAAGGTATTACATTTTAAATACTAGGTCTGTAGTTTACCACATTTTACTCGTTTAAGACTTGATTAGTTTGTAAGGCTATAGTTTAAAGTATAACCAACTAGTTGAAATAATTTCCTTCATTATTAATATAATATACGCTCCCTTCTACATATTCTTAGAATTTTTCCTAAAATATTAATCTCAAGAGTAAAGCAATCTACATTATAAAGCTGCTATTTTAACAAAATAATATACTGAAACGTAGCCTTAAATATTTTATATTTTGTAAAACAAATCTTTTGTTAATCTTATAGGGCTATTTGTTAATTTTAAATAATTATTAGTTCTGCTTTAGTTGAAAGGACTCTAAATGCTAGTACATGCTATTTAAACACCAAAAGTGTTGTTCAACTAACCCTAATTAACTAATCTTATTTCTAATATAATATTTCTACTTCTAATTTATTTAAGCTCTTTATTTTTGATTTATTCACATTAAAGTTTTGACAAAGTGAACAGTAAACTAAGTCTAATGACACATTTTATCAAATGCTGTCGCCTACTACAGCATTCAGACTCGTTGCAAAAGTTTGGAAATCCCAAGTTATTTAAATTTAAAATATGGTTCATGCCAGAATGAAGGTTAAAATCATCAACATGGCCCTAGATAATTATAAATCTTCTATCTTAAGTTTATGATTTTTAATTAAGTAATGAAAAAGTTAAATTAACTCGTTTTCGGCGGCGTTTCAAATCAAATAGGCTCCAGTTCTAAGATCAAAATGGTTAGAGACATAGATATAGTCTCCTTCTAGCCAATAGTAATTTTAATGGGTCACAACATAACAGTATAAAATAATCTGATTATTATTTTAGTAGTTTTGATTTAGATAAGCGGCGTCCTCAAATGTGATACGAAATGTTTGTCCCCGAAATTCTTGAGGAATCTATATTGTTTCTAAATTGTGGTGGATTCCCATCCAGGGGCATGTAATTGTGTTTGATACTGAGAGCCAATCTACTCCCAGGTTTCGAGCATTGTGTCTTAATATTATTATTATTATTAGGACCGCGTCTTACTACCCGTTCGGGTTATACGCACTTACGCTAATGTGTAATGGTAGGGTGATTGTGAGATGAAATGGAGGACCTACAGTTTAACGTGGAATCCGAACCACGGTGGAGGCCTGGCATTCCCCACGTTCACAAGATNCACAAGATGTCTTGTCAGAGGTGAAGGAAGGGTTTGGTAATCAGATAAATCTGTGCCGGGACCGAGGATTGAACCCCGGCCGCCAGCATAGAAGTCTGACACCTTACCCCTAGACCGCAAGGTCACCTATGCGTCTTAATAGAATGGTTGGATGAGTGATCAACACGCCTGACTCTGTCTCTGCTTGCCAGGCTTTGTTTCAACAAGCTATAAGGGACGGACTTTCTTATTTGTTATTTTCAACCCTTACTAAGACAAGAGATTTTGACAGCCCGATTTAAAACTACAAACATAATATAAACCCCTTTTTTTTATTGTTGATTGTTCGGAAACCGGTTACCAAATCAGGTATTAGAACTTGTACCTTAAAGAGCCCTTCCAATGATCTAAGCATAATCAAGATCATTGGTTATAAAATAAATATTTATTTTTCCATGTTATTAATAATGACCCTACTTCGGTTGACGTATCAGAAGATTCGAGAGCGTGTAGGCATACCCCACGGTTAGATGTCAGCACCAGTCCGATTCAAAATGGCCGACACTCACCCTACCTACCAAGCAAGCCCTTAATAATGAGCTGACAGAATCGAAAGGGACATCAAACCAGAAGACGGAAGTTTCAGCCAATCAGAGAAGATGAGAGGTGACCAGGACACGCCCCTTCCCCTCCCTTAAAGGGGACCAATCACGTGTGCGAGGAGCCTAACACGAGGGAAAATCAGGCCACGTTGGTTGTCGACTGCCGAAGCTAGGCATTAGGAACCGACTCGATGGGTCGGACACCATTTTGAAAGGTAGTACCACTCCTACCCGGTGCTATCTATCCTGTAATTTACCTTCCGAGCTGGAAGAAGTTGGCCTTCTTGGAACTGTGACGTCAGCGGCAAGAAGAGGAATTCATTTACAGTGGCGTGGGCAGGGATTCCTCCTGAGGGCAGCACAAGAAACGAACCATTCTTCTCTGTCTCCACCTCGTCTTACTACCCGCCACACCTATAACCAATTTAATTACGCTAGTAGGCTAGGAATGAGGACGATATCATTTATAGGTAGTGTATTCGCTTTCATGTGGAGGGAGGTTAAGAAAACATTTAGGAAGAGACATTTTCAGTAGACCACAGCCGGTGATGACCCCGTCATTGTCAAACAGACAAGATGAGGCTCACCATTGGCAGCCACTACTAACAATCGTTTTCAGCCTTATATATATATATATANATATATATATATAAGTTATTTTGGCCAGTAAATTGTTTTATAAAAGCTGTAAAAATTTGGAACTAAACTCACGTTCAGTTTCCCCCCACTTTAAACTTATATATATATATATATATCATACATTCTCATATATATATATATCATACATATATATATATCATACATATATATATATATATCATACATATATATATCATACATTCTCATATATATATATCATACATTCTCATATATATATATCATACATTCTCATATATATATATAAGTTTAAAGTGGGGGGAAACTGAACGTGAGTTTAGTTACAAATTTTTACAGCTTTTATAAAACCATTTACTGGCCAAAATAAATAAAATATGGCTCAAGTAAATAGGCCTACACTTTGTTAAAATTGTAGGCCTACATAAGAAGCTAGTAATCTTAAAGGTTATTCAATATTAGTCATGAGCATGACTTTTTCTTCTTTGGATTAGAATTTTGCTGGCCCAACTCCAACATGCTTAGGCCTATAACAAATATTTAGGAACAGTTCAGATTACTAATTGTAGAATATTAAAGTAAAAAGTATCTCCTGAAGCACGGTAGCGTGTCTGTCTACCGAGTTAAGGGTCCTGGGTTCGATTTCTGGCATTCCCCAAAAAATTGTCATGGGTGAAATGTGGTTTTACCCTTTCACATTGGTAAATTAATGGCCAGAGAATGTATGATGTTCCTGTCCTAGACTTAAGTTAGATTATAAGGCATATGAGGCCATTACAGGCCTAGGAACCCGATAGTGGAAAATATATGGATTGAATAAAAAAACTGACACAGGCCACAGGCTGGAAACAGCAATGGATGTAAAATCGACCGAAGAAATATTTTATTTATTTGGCCATTAAAAAAATAAAATAGGAACGATAAATTAACAATATAGATCTTAAATGGTGTTCTCTACGAACCCACCTTAAAACTATGAAAAAATTACCCAACACTGCGATATTTTGAAAGCATCTCCTCCAGTTCTGAATCTTCAAAACACTAACACCAATATAATTTATTTTAGAGTCTTGGGAATCAAACCCGAGATCTTTGGCCTTAGTACGCCAATTCTATTTCCACTGAGACACCCAGTAGTCATCCAGTGTTCTGGGTTATACTTCACTATTATTTTAAGGCAGATTCTGTGATGGACGTGCGGATATCGTCAGCTATATAGGCCTAAGTGTGATCAATTAAAATTGCGAGCCATCAGATAATGCACCCATCTCAGACTCAGGAGGGCTTTATGCCGCCATTAGTACACTAATATTATTATTATTATTATTAGCACCGCGTCTTACTACCCGTTCGGGTTATACGCACTTACGCTAATGTGTAATGGTAGGGTGATTGTGAGATGAAATGGAGGACCTATAGTCTAACGTGGAATCCGAACCACGGCGGAGGCCTGGCATTCCCCACATTCACAAGATGTCTTGTCAGAGGTGAAGGAAGGGTTTGGTATCAGATAAATCTGTAGTACACAATTGACGAATGTACATATAATGCTATATTAAATAACCAATCTAATGTATTTAATTACGGTTATGGCTGCATCTTAATATATTCTTTAAATTGATAGGATAGTTCATTGGTAAGAGCATTGGCGTAGTAATCCAAAGGTCCCGGGCTTGAACCACTTGCCCAGGTGTATTTTTTTTTTAATTTTGGAAAAACCTAGCCTATAATATTTAGATGCCGTACTTAACCGTACTTAACAAATATAGCTTATTAGCTTGACTATTTAACTCATCATGACTAAATTAGTTAGAGAAATACTATATTTATAATTCTAACCGCTTGCAGACCTGTGTTTGAATACCGGTTTGGTGTATTGAGGAGGGTTTTTAATAAATGGTTTCCCACTCTCACTCCACGCAATAACGAGTAAATTTCATCTAAATTCAACCTTCATAATCACTATTCAATTAACATGATTAGTGTATGCGTACAGCCCAATTGGGTACTTAGACATAGTGAAAAAAAAATTATAAATGAAAAGAAAAAGTTATTATCAATTTCCTGGATGCCCATGACAAATATTCAAGAATTTTTGATGTTAATACTTGAAGAAAATCAAACTACATATACGCCTATATACTGTATTAATAGTTTATTTATTGTGTATAAAAATAAATGGTACGGAACTCCGCACGGACTTTATCACTCCATTGTTTAAAAATGGAGATATTTACTCAGAGCTCGTAATCTATGTGAAACGAAATAATATACACTAGCAAACCCAAGCAAAAATTTCGTTATGCTTGCGTTGAACATTTTTTGACTCCCGGAATTAAATCTTGTGATTTTCTTTTTAAATAATTAAAATTATCACTAGTATAGGCTATTTGGAACAAAAAAAAGGATCTATATTGGGTCCACAAGGGTCAATACTTCGTATTAAAATTTCGACTTCCGGTTACAATTTTCAACACTTTATTAGGCGATGCAAAGCTTATGGTTGTAGCATTTTTATTAAATTCCTCATTTATAAATTTTGCCCAATAAATTAGGTAAATATTGTCTATTGAGTCTAAAATGATTCAGATAGGTCAGTACTGCACAAACATTTACCCTAAGGGTTTAAAGAAAAAATAACATCAACTTTTTGAGAGACTTACTTTTCTACTTACTCTATGGAATTAGATAATTATTGCGATAAAATTTAAGTAGTATCTCTGTACAATTAACACTCACAAAATGTTATTAATATATTTGCCAATATCTCCGAAACTATTGGTTTTATAAATATATAATTCAAATAAACGTTTTTTTTATTTTTAATAGTTCTCCAATTTTACAATGATATGTTATTTACTATCTCAAATAGTTGCAGATATAAGAAAATTTCCGTTTCTGTAAATTACTCTAAAAGTCATGTTCATAGGAAAATGAAAATATTCATTTGTTTATAATCTTAATCAAAGCCTAGATACGAGTTTTAATCAAAATCGTTAAAGCCAATTTTGAGAAAATTTATTTTTTTCTCTTTTCGCCCTTTATTAAACAACTATTAATTTTAGGGTTGAAGAGACACACAGACAGACGGCATTGCAAAAACCACTTTTTAGTGTTCGGGGGGCAGGGGTAATGGGGTGGAGAGNGTTCACATCTATTAACATATCAGGTAAGATTTTTTTTACGGTCTCAATACTTGACCTTTAGTGTTCTAAAAGTTAAATAATATATATATTTGCATTTAACTTGAAAATTGTTGGTTTTATAAAAATATGTTTCAAATAAAAGATTTTTGTTATAAATAAACCTACATATTTTCAACTATAAGTAAATTAATATCTCAAATATTTCCAGAGATGTGATAAAAAATGAGAATTTACGCATCAGACCGGAACCCTTAAAGTCATTTTTCCGAAAAAATGAGAGCCATTTTGTTTATAATATTGATAAATGCTTGGAAATGAAATTTAAATCAAAATCGTTAAAGTTCATTTTGAGAAAATAGATTTTTTCTCTTTTTGCCCTTCAGTAAACTATCCTTAATTATAGGGATAGCTAATTCCAAAATCCCTTGGGGTAACCCTATGAAAACCCTAGATACCAAATTTTATCCCGATCGGTAGAATACCTTAGGCTCTACTCCAAGGTACAGACAGACAGACGGAAGTTCAAAAACTACTTTTTCTGATTCGGAAGATCATGAAACGTCAAAATTCATCAAAAACCTTGAGTTAATTTTTTTTTTGACCATCACAATACTTTCTCTAGTTCTAAGAAAGCGTGAAATTAAAGACATTGTTAGAAATGTTAAGACTCGCCTTAACTCGCTATCCCTTCGATCCCACCTTAAAAATCACAGAAAATTGATGATACCAACTTGTCTTGCAAAATTGAGGAATTAATTCGTGGCTACTTCCATTCATTTGTAGCTATAGCTTGATAAGCGTAGGGCCTATAGCCCGAACGGGTGGTAAGACGAGGTGCTAAGTATTATTGTTATTATTATTATAGCTTGATAGATATATTTTTATTTGCAAAATTGTGTAGTTAAAAGTATCCATTAAATAAATAAAATAATCTCACAGGGGCTTTAATCCTGGGTGGGTGTATTGAAAGTGGCTTGTTCTCATTTCACAACAATGTAAATTAAATATATTTTAAATTATGTATTTTTAATCCCTACCCTTTTAATGAAATTAAATGCTGATAGTCCAGACGGGTAGTAGGATGCGGTGGGATCAAAGTCGGAAGCCAATAGCCTACTAGATAGTATACTAGTAGCCAAAAGGCCCAGGTTAGTGTTTCCTTCGTCTGTGGCCTAGGTATAATTTATTATTATTATTATTATTATTAGCACCGCGTCTTACTACCCGTTCGGGTTATACGCACTTACGGTAATGTGCAATGGTAGGGTGATTGGGAGATGAAATGGAGGGCCTACAGTTTAACGTGGAATCCGAACCACGGTGGAGGCCTGGCATTCCTCACATTCACAAGATGTATTGTCAGAGGTGACGGAAGGGTTTGGTAATCAGATAAATCTGTGCCAGGACCGAGGATTGAACCCCGGCCGCCAGCACAGAAGTCTGACACCTTACCCCTAGACCACCAGGTCACCTAGGTATAATTTAGATTGAAATGTTTTCAGTCACTGTGGCTAATTACCACTCTGGTCAAGTAAATGTCTGTTGGATCGTGGTTCAATTTCAAATGAACGTGCCTAAAACATTCAAGTGTCTCTATTTATAGTTTTATACCAAACGCTCAGATATATTTTAATTAGAGCAAGAATGGTTATGACATGTTATGTTGTTATCCTCAACTTAATTTTAATGTTTAATAGGATATATACATGTTTCGAACGGTCCTGATTACAAAAATATTAAGTATTTTGTGGAAAAAAATCATATTTTGGTGGGTTTTTTTCTTTCAATATAAGCGCATATTTATGGAATATATTGTACAATTCATAGCATTTTCAAACAATCTTTTAAAACTACCCAAAAAAATATATTTCTTATTTAAAATAATTATAATAACTAATGCGTGGGTATTTTTAAAATATTCAAATAAATAATATTCTAAAAACTAATTACATATTTTTTAAACAAATAATGCGAAATTTAACGTTTTATACAAGATTGTCATGCAATGTAGGGTATATGTGAAAAAACCATAGAGCGTATTTTCAAATATTTAGAGCTTTTTTTCGTTATTTTGAAGCCATATTTATTATTTCTTAGAAAGCATAAACATCTGAGACCTAGTTATTACATATTAAAATTTCTGCGGCTAGTCCTCTATAAAAACGATCAACTGTTCAGTAATAGTTAGGTTCAATTAGTTTGTAAGTCGTATTTCAGGTTAAAAAATATTAGTCAAAAGTACCAGTTTAACAATTTTATTATAATATTATAAAAATATAGCCTTTAGGAGATGTTTTTCACACTCCTAATTGTAATTACGAGTAATTACAATTTCATACAATTTAACAAAGAATAGGAAAAAATGTATTTCTTATAAACATGTCCTAGGGAACTATTATAATTTGTAGGGGGATTTACCTGAATTAAAATTTGAATAAATTGTTTTTACTTATATGAGGTTGATATGCCTAGGTCTCGCTGATTAATTTAACAAATGGCATATTATATTTTAGTATAAATAGACAAGTTATCTTTATAAGTTTTCTATCTGATTAACAAACCCTTCCTTCACCTCTGACAAGACATCTTGTGGATGTGGGGAATGCCAGGCCTCCACCGTGGTTCGGATCCCACGTTAAACTGTAGGTCCTCAATTTCATATCACAATCACCCTATCATTACACATTAGCGTAAGTGCGTATAACACGAACGGGTAGTAAGACGCGGTGCTAATAATAATAATAATAATAATAATAATAATAATAATAATATAAGTTTTCTATTAAGTGTAAATGAAGTGTTTTGATTGAGCGTAGAAGGGTTCTATTTTATGTTGCTCATTTGGCATTCAGTCTGTCTGTCTGTACAAATATTATAGGGACATTATTTGACCCCAGGTGAAACAATTTAAATACATGGTTTTTTAAATATGGTTATTCGTTTCTATATGACAGCCACTCAAAAGAATTTTATTTTAACAGCTCAGTTAAATTTATTTGAATTTATTATTATAAGCAATCGATCAAATGCCTTGGGCATATTTTTATTTAATAATAGCATATATTGCAAGACTGACATCTTGGACTGTGTGGACAATGGTAGTCATCTATGAATATAATGTAGACCTACTATTATCAATCGTATGTCTATTATAATTTTTTCTATCTAGCTTGATCACTAAGAAAAATGACAAATTAAAATCCAAGGAGAAATTAAGGAATTACTTTTAACAGCATATCATTCGACAGGGTTAATGAGTTTAAATATTTAGGAACCATTTTATAAAGCAATAGCAATATTATATTAGAAATTAGGAAAAGAATACAGTCGGGAAATTCATGCTATTACTAGGTCAATAAATTGTTGACATCTCGCCTGCTTTCAAGGAAAATATAACTCAGAATATATAAAACAATCATTTTACCGGTTGTTCACTATATGGGTGTTGAAACATGCTCTCTTTCTTTATGTGACGATAACAAATTTAGCATGCTCGAAAACAAGGTGCTTATGAGGAAATATTGTCCAAAAAGGTATGAGGCTACTGGGGAATGGAGGAGTTTACATAATAATTAGTTATTTATCCTGTACACATCGCGGGACATTGTTAGTATAATCAAGTCTAGTAGATTGCAGTGGGCAAGACATGCAGCATGAATGGGAGACTCTAGAACCTTGTTCAGAGTACTGATTGATAAACCCAGTGGGGAGAGGCCATTAGGAAGACCTAGACTCAGATGGAAGGATAACATTAGAATGGACCTGGAAGAGATAGGGTAAAATGAGGTGGACTGGGTATAACAAGCTCAACATAGAGATAGATTTCGTACTTTTGGAAGTGAGGCAATGAACTTTAGAGTTCCCATTACCATAAATTAAGTAAGTAAATAGGCCCATGTTTACACTGCCTTATTCTTTCTGTAACTATACAAATAAGTCCACATAAAGAAATGAGGGCTACCACAGAAATCCCTGAATAATGTTATATATTTTTATTTTCGGCCTAGAGCTTATGATGGATTTTGACATTTTGTGTGTCTCCGAACTGTAAGAGTGGATCTACAATAAATTGGGTCTTTCCCCATGCCTACCTGTTTGTACCGCCTATGTATATAGGCTCAACTGGACTGGTCTATCAGAGGCAGATCCATGAGGGGGGGGGGAATCCGCTATCCCCCTCCAAATCATCAGATGATGGACGAACAATTTGGAATTTATCCTTATTAAACATAGCTGAGTGGCTCAACGGAAAAGGCTGAATGAAAAGGGCAAAGCGTACGAACAAGAATATGTAATATAGCTGAAGAATTCTGATTGAGTTATTACCAAATTTTTTTAGGGTAACTGGCAGGGTCATCGTTGCGTTTAATCAATTAATCAAGACAAAGCTGAAGAAAATTATGGTGGAAAGCAGACTTGTTGGCTTGGATCTCCTGCGTGTCCACAATTATCTTATTTTAGATCCATAACAAATAATTGAGTAATTTGCCAAAACTAGTCAACAAAGAATTGTTATGAAAATAACAACTTGCAGAATAAATTTAAGAAACATTTTAAGAATGTTTTTATAAATAACGATTTGTTTTATTTATACTTACAGAGAGCCTTGAAATTAAAAATGAAGGTTCCTTTCTGGATGGGGTGAGAATTTTTAGGGGATTTTACAAATGTCATTAGCTAAAATGAGAGAGGCAGAAATTTGTGAGACCCACTGACCCTCTATCACCGTACTTCCCCAGCCCTTGTGCTTGGAAACTTGAAATTTTGCTTAGCAGGAAGGTAGCAATATTTTTCTATATAAACAGACAAATCTATAGTCGGGTAGTTTCAAAATGAGGCTCCAGGAAATGACAATAACAATGACAAATAAACAGAAAAAAAAATTTTTAGATGTGATAAAAACATTAAATTTTGCATGCAGGTGGAATAAAAATTCCTAAAAATCACATTTATCTAAAAATTATAAATTTATTGAATTTGTTTGGATGGGGGAGCGGAGATTAAGATTTCAAAAACTAATAAAAACCACTACTTTTATGTATTGTATAAAATTGAAACTCAGCAAGACATTTTAAAAAAACACTCCAAATAACTATACAAGACTCAAGATTTTACATTGGAAAATATAGAAATAGTGTGTGGGTGAGAGGGGTTAAGTAAAAAGAATTAAAATGCCTATAAGTCCTAAAATTTCAAAATGGGAATGTGGGAATCGAAAGAGAGTAGGCCTAAAGGGGAGGGGAGAAGTAGCTTGACATTTTTAAAAAACTATAATAAAATCTTATTTTCAGCGTAGAATAAAATTTAAATTTTCCAGGTTTGTAAAAGGACCCACCCCTCCCACCCTCTCTCTAAAAATTATAAACGCTGGAAAGTTTGAATTTTTTTTTTTAAAAAGGAGGTGGTAAATGGCTTAACTTATAGAAAAAAAAAATTCTCGATATTATAGAAAATTTAAATTTTGTATAGGCAAAAGAAAAAATCTAAACATAAATGAATATAGGCCTATAACTAAAGATTATCTTAAACGGAATATATTAGAGTTGCGATAGCAAATCTAAAAATAGAAGGATAAATCATTTAGCGTTTATCTAACAGTGTTGTAACAATTAGAATAAACAGATTCTGGAGACTTAGCTGTATGAACCGTGATTCCCTTCGGAAAACCATGATATAGAGGCCTATTATTAAATATGTTTCTGTAACCTTGTATATTATTTATGATGTTTTGTGAACTGTGATGCTTTTTTTTTTTTTTGCGACACATGTTTGTAACAATGTATATTAGTTCGTTTAACTTATCTTATGATCGTGCTTAGGTAAAGAGGGCGTTGTTAATTAATTGCGTTTGTTTGTGCACACACTTTGAAAACAAGGTCATATTTTTTTCTTAAATAGTTAATATATATTTTAATTTATTATTTATAATGATTTGTTTTTGATTGCCGTAGTTAGCTCAGGATTATTCAATGAGAAACTACCATAGTCTCAATTTTTGTGGATATTCACTAGAAGCCACCAAAAAATAGACCCCCCCCCCCAACCACCTTTATAAAATAAAATGGGTACGACCATGCCCTAAATATGGCTTAAATATGACCTAAAACTGAAAAATTCACTAATATGCAGTTACAGGAAAGATAAAGGAATTTTTGTAGTCAGGAAAGGTTAAAGAATCTTTATAAACTGTTTATCAATAAATTGATGATTATAGTAAAGATACGGCATGACAAATATATCATAGCCCCAATCAACAGCGATTAATAGACACACCAAAATATTGCGAGACATGTTTTTACGAACTTTTATTAAGCACATTAAACTTAAAACCAAAACATTTTTAAAGATCATTGTAGCATATTTTAATGTATTATACCTACTATTTGATATGCTTTTAATGCTCAATTAAGTCAATTTTAATTAGAGTTAATTATATTGAAATAAAACACATTTTTACATGATCACAGATTACATTATTCTTTGCCTAAAATTTCGAGGAAAAATAGTACCAACTCCACTAATATAATTTTAGTTTTGACTTTCCTAGTACAAATCAATGTTTCCAATCCAGAGAAAATTTTTCCCACAAACCTTCTTAAGATTTAGGAATTTGAAACCGACTCGTAATTTTTCTATTCATATCACACAATGCCACCTGAGTTTAAGTAGATTTTTATACCATTTTTGACCGAAAAATGCCTTGAATTTACCGAATTTTAATTACCTAGTTTCAACTTTTTATTTAACGAAATCCAATCACTTTATCTACTACAAATCAGGTTCCCTGGTGATGAAATCAATTTGTAGAACTTAAATCACCTATATTTCCAAGGACTATATTCACGGATTGCCACGTAGTACTAATCACTGATTGACAAATTAATTAAAAGTAATAAATAGCAATCAAAGCGTCAGGGATTGTAAAGAAAATAGTTGCTATTTTCTGAACGTATCGTAAATTTTTTTTTACCTCTAATAGTAATTCATAGAAAAATTCAATAGATCTAATACTATCACAATTTAAATTAAAAACACAAAACAAAAAATAATATGGTGAAGATTTAGATTGTGCTTAACCAGTAGCTCACCCAAAGATGGGCAAACGGGGCATTTGAGCCCCCCTGCCCAACCTCAAATAGTAGTAGTAAAAACGTGTATCATACGAAGTAAAAGTGAAATATTGAGCACTAGATGTGTGACAAAATGTAGAGGTTACAACATTATAAGACCAAGCTTTTGATTTCATATTCAAAACATATACCACTATACACATTAAAAAGGCCCCTAAGCTTACAAATAAGAAAAAAATACAGAAATAATACCTCCACTACATTATATGTTGGGCAAGGGGCATCTATCCATGGTTAGAAGAATGGTAGGTGAACACTAGTAGAAAGTTATTCATTGAACACATTGATTGAAAGTTATTAATATCAACCTATTCAGAAGTAATTAATTACTAATAACTACTATATTATCAATAAAAAGTGTTATCGAACGGTTCCTATAATACTTTCCTATGTCTAAGTGTTTGGTAATGGACGTTTTCGTAACTTATTGAAATAACAAAATATTTTAATAAAATTGTTATGTATTTTGTTTTAGGGTTGTGGCAACAAAAGATATTTTATTATTATTATTATTATTATTATTATTAGCACCGCGTCTTGCTACCCGCTCGGGTTATACGCACTTACGCTAATGTGTAATGGTAGGTTGATTGTGAGATGAAATGGAGGACCTACAGTTTAACGTGGAATCCGAACCACGGCGGAGGCCTGGAATTACCATGAAGTGATAAATTAAAAATTAATATAGTAGCACTTGTATCTTGTTCTAAAAGGCCAGCAAAATGAATCAATGTCTTTTTAAAATCTTAAATAAAAAAACCATATAATATTTTAGTTTCAAAATTAAATGTTTTTATTTTGTAAAAAGTGCATGAACACAGCTGACAAAACGCTATGTATGACGTCATCAACCACTAGTTTCAGCTCGCTCGCCATCTTGATTTATGAGCACGTCCATTTTAGAAGCTCTCGTTTGTAAAGCATTTTAAGTGAAAACACAGACTTGCATAAAAAAAAAAGAAACATTCAAACTGCTATTTTCTTAAGTTCATTGTTCAATAATGTAAACACAGTCAATGATTAAAAACAAATTGTTTATTTGTGGGAAATTTTGACTGCCAAAAGTTAAGACAACTCAACAGATGGTCTTGCAGATCATACGGTTTAGCGATTGGATGTTTGCTAACTTTTACTAGCTGTCGCCACTCGTCCAACCATTGATGCCCTATACTTACATTATCACTGACCTAAGGTACAATTTTTAAAAAACACTATAGATAGACTCTTTAGATTTAATATTCATACATTTTCTTGGCCTCCAATGTTGGGCACCACAAACCCCATCCCGTCAGAAATTGAATTTTCGTTACAGTCTTCATTGAATGCCTCCTCCAAAGTAAATGTCTGGTATCGTCACTGTGTTTAACAACTATGCTCCAAATATTTTATTTTATTAATTTTGATTGGGCAAAGTATTATGTTTTCTCCTTGAATGCACACAATATTACGTGACAAAATTTAAAAAAACTCATAGCCGACAGACTTCAGGAATAGAAGTATATGGAGCTTCCTGAGTATGTAGACGAAACTATAATTAATTCACGAGCTAAGTTTACCTTGATGACAGCTCGAAATGTTATTAGAAGTAATCCCTAATATATCACTACGCCAACAGCTGACATCTATCACTCTGGATGACTGTAATGAAAACAGATGGTAATATATTAAAAAAGGTCTTTACATTTATAACAAAACCGTGATCTTTTACACGTGTTGGCAACCCAAAACCTAAACATCTGATATTTGAACTGTAATCCAGGTAAAAACCTATCGTGAACGGAATATATGCTATACAGCTTGCGCTACTAAAAGAGGACGCATGGCACAGCCAGTGGCATCTAGTAGCGGACACGTTGAACTAAGTCAGGTGCATGACTCGGTTGTTTTTCGTCACGCCGCCTGGTGCGGCAACGGATTAAGGAGGGAGAGGGGGCAAGTCTTTAAAAGCTCATTTTGTTGCCAATTACATCAAACAATTAGAAGGTTTGGATCATGGGTTCGTTCATTGTTCATTCTTTTAGTCCGATATGATATACATAAGAAAACTGTGGCTTTTGGAGGTTCCTGCATTTACTAGGAAAGAGAATCTGTGATCAGATGTGAGGACCCGTTAGACATCTAGAAAGATGCTCAAGATTTTCAAACCAGGCTAAAATGTGCTAACAGCAAACCAAATTAGTGAGTCCCGGAGTGATTTATTACTTCGTCGGGTGACCTGGCGGTCTAAGGGTAAAGTGTCAGACTTCTATGCTGGCGGCCGGGGTTCAATCCTCGGTCCCGGAACAGATTTATCTGATTACCAAACCCTTCCTTCACCTCTGACAAGACATTTTGTGAATGTGGGGAATGCCAGGCCTCCACCGTGGTTCGGATTCCACGTTAAACTGTAGGTCCTTCATTTCATCTCACAATCACCCTACCATTACACATTAGCGTAAGTGCGTATAACCCGAACGGGTAGTAAGACGTGGTGCTAATAATAATAATAATAATAATAATAATAATATTTCGTCATAAAATAGCCGTGTGGGGGAAAAAAAATGAAACGCATTAAGTAGTGCTCTATTCCATTTTGGGAAAAGTTAATTTAGTTATAATTTAACCCACTTTGGTGGCGTTACTATCGCAGTAGACTAGACTGCCTATGGTGTGGAGATAAGGTTTCAAATCCTGGTCGGTGTAGTGAGGGTGGTTTTTCCCAAAATGGTTTTCCACTCTTCCTCCTCGCAAATGCGAGTACAAATCCTCTAACGTCAACTACCCTTAATCCCTAACACATTATCTCAATCAGTAGGCCTACATGACTATAGACCGAACAGGTATTAAGTCAAGATGTTAAAAAAAATGCATCTGTATATTTGTGTAGTCTTTATAGGGTCTTGATCGAACTTAATAGATTATTATTATTATTATAAATATTATTATTATTATTATTATTAGCACCGCGTCTTACTACCCGTTCGGGTTATACGCACTTACGCTAATGTGTAATGGTAGGGTGATTGTGAGATGAAATGAAGGACCTACAGTTTAACGTGGAATCCGAACCACGGTGGAGGCCTGGCATTCTACATATTCACAAGATATCTTGTCGAACTTAATAGAGATATAGATAGCATGAGAACCTACCCACATCGGTGGGCATGCGGAATAAACGTCAAGCTCGCCTAGTTTGGTTTGCTGATAACGGGGTGGTTGGGATTAGAATCCTAGTCGGGTTTGTTAAAAGGTTTTTTTCCATAAATAGTTTTCCACTCTCCCTCTAAATAAGTGCGGGTACTTTTCCACTGAATGATAATTTGGGCAGAAAATAAAATATAACACACATTAATTCAGAACCTTTCTTGTTTCCATGAATAGTGAGATTATTCCGTCTCGTGAATGCACAGTTAAAATAACAAGTCGCTCACTTCGGTGGTCTATCACACTACTCTCGCGATGGACTAGACTGCCGATGATGGGGAGATAAATAATATAATAGTATTTAGCACCGCGTCTTACTAACCGTTCGGGTTATACGCTTTAAGTACTAATTACTGTAATGGGTTAGGAATTGGGAAGGTTGAATTAGAGGAAGTGAACCCGCATTTGCGAGGAGGGAGAGTGGAAAACCATTTAGGAAACACCA